>APFE030731764.1:747-42023 GCA_000404065.3 Pinus taeda | reverse complement strand
GGTTGTGGAAGGCTAGACACAACACTTCCATCTTTATAGTTGTGAGTGGTATCCTTCTTGGTTGCCATAATTTTTCTTTCCATTTTTATTGCTAACCTAAATGCCTTCTCTAATGAATCAGGTTCCCAAAGGCGAACATCATGTTGGATATTATCCTTTAAATACCCTATGAACACATCAATCCTATGCTCCTCGGGAATATTTTTTACCCTTATGTTCAATTTTTGGAACTCCTCAATGTGCTTCATCATTGAACCCTTTTGTTTGAGATTTATCAATTGGCTAAAAAAGGTGTTGTTTTTTGTATCCTCATAATGTTCTATCATTTCTTCCGTAAAAATTGCACAAGCGGCAATTTGTTTACGAGAGAAAAACCATCGATACCATACAAACTGATTTGGTTCCAAATACAAAGTTTCAATACGTACCTTTTGTGTGTTTTGCACATTATGGAGATCGAAAAATTGCTCCATCTATAATATCCATGTTCTGGGATCCTTGCCATCAAAATTCTTCATATCGATTTTTGGAAAATGGTGGGTCTTCAATCCAACATTAGAGTCTATGAAATCATGATTAACATTTCTTTTGTTCTCATCATGAGTTTCCTTTACTACCCTTTCACCATTAGTGACCATTTCTTGCAGCAACTTATTCAAACTTATCTTCAATTCTTCCATCTTATCATCCATGCCATTCATCTTAGCGTCTATGCCATTCACCTTAGCTTCCACACCATCCATCTTAACTTGCATGCCATTCATATTAGCTTCCACGCCATTCATCTTTGCTTCATTTACCGTTAGTGAGAGTGAAATTTGTTGTACTTGGTCTTGTAATTTTGATATATCATGTTGCATTTCTTCCTCTTCTTCACAAGTCATGCTAGATATTTCAAGTTGCTTACTAGGTGTTTCCATTTTCTTTCTTCGGGACATTAATTAATGCTAATAATTCTTCACTATTCCCTTTGAATTCCTTCAAACGAATTTTTCAAACCAATCTTATGCAAAATTTAAAAAAAACTACACACCTTTTGTTCACTTTGTAAGAGCTCGATATTGAATCTGTTGTATCTTTGTAACTGCGGATCTCAAATATTTGAAATATCGTCTTCTAACCCTGCAAGTTGATCAAGATTGGATTCCCACGGAAGAGTTATGCCAAATCTCCCATGATGACCTGATTATAGACTAGTTCAGTAAAGCGAACTTGTATGAGGTGCCACGTGTCACTGTTTCAAACTTATTACTTGAAACTGATACAAAAAACTACAGGCCGTCCTATTTCTGAAAATTCTTACGAAATTTAAATATGATGCTCAAAACAAAAGTTATGATGATTTTCCCCAGGTCACCTGTTTGGAATGTAATTCAGGAGTCTACAAGAACCCTAATTTCCTCATATCATATCTCTGCAAATATAGCGAGGCAAGCTCTGAAATTCAGACCCGAAGTTCAAAACTATTTTGGCTCAAACAGATTTTTTTTGTAGCTTTTGAAACATCGCAAAAAAACGTTATAGCGAAAATTCCACGATGACCTGTTTGGAGCAGTGAAGCCCTAGAATCCAAAGCTATGATACCAAATGTTAGGAAACTAGCTCGCAAAAAGATAGAAAAGATAGATCAATGCCTTATAATTAAGCCTCTTTGAGGGGGAAACCTCCTTTACATTACACAAATGAACAATTCTTGGATGATACAAATGACTAAACCTCCCTTCCATATATAGTAGCTTAAGGGGTTACAATATAATCCATCTGACATAACAGTAATAACATAAGGGCACAAAAATAACAATAGTGGGTTTCTATGGGGCACACTAATAAAAATATGGGGACAATAGGGGCACAATAATAACAATAAGTGATACAATGACAATAGTAATGGGGGAATCACTAGTATTATAGGGGCGTAACAGGGGAATCTATGAATGTGTTCCACTAATCAGGGGACTAGATCCACTAATCAATGGATTTTGGTGGGGAAAGTTTCCTCCATTCATGGGGAATGATTCCTAATCATTTTGTATAATTACTAAGTCAAATTTTCCTCTAGGGAATGATTGAGAAAATCTAGTAATGTGTTCTCTGCCATTTAATGCAGATTCCTAGTATAGGGGACCAGATCCACTAATCAATGGATTTTTGTGGGGAAATATTCCTTTATTCATGGGGAATGATTCCTAATCATTTTGTATAAGTACCAAGTCGAATTTTCCTCTAGATATAGAGATTTTCATTAGTGTTCTTGTGGAGCGAACTCATATTTCAGCAGCGCCATTGTATTTTTTTGTAGGGATGTAATTTTATTGATGAAAATAATGAAGATTGGTGTCATGATCAGCTTCTAAATCTTGTTCTCCTCCATAGGTCTCTGAGTTTCCTTGGGCTTGGCCATCCTAGGAACCTTAGAGCCCTTTTGTATCATTTTCTTTCCTTCTTTTCACTACTTATTCACATGCATCTCTAGTTTTTATTTCTCTCTATTTATGCATCTAGTATTAATGATTTCTTGTTGTAGGATTCAGTTAAATGGTTGATGTAAGTTCTTTTTCAGGATCACAAGCATTATTTCATCATCGGAAAAGCTTTGGAATTCCATAGTCATCATTGAGTTGTTTGGATTAGTATTCTTATTCCCAAATCTAGATTGTGGGACCTCCTTTTTAGCAAAAAACAGTAAATTTCTGCTATAGAGCATGCTAACAAGCTTCAATCGAGTTGGTTCCACTTGAATTAGATCACAAAAACATTCTAGTTAATAAAAAAAATTACCCCAATACATTTTCACTTGATTTGGTTAGGCATTTTTTAGATTTACTAGCTCACTAGTTCTCGAATTTCTAGATTTTCGACTAGTCATTTTTTATTTTTTTTGCATGGGTTAATAGAGGTCATTTTGAGTGATTCCAGTTGGAATAGGGACCTAAGACATTCTAGTTAATAAAAAAAAATTGTCCCATCCAATTTGGATTTTATTTTCTTGGTCATTAAACCCTCTCCAATTTCATCATTTCACAACGAAACTTCTCCAAGCTTTTTGAGAAAATCCATCCATCTCCCAACTTTGGTTTTGAGTTCTTAAGTGGTCCTAGGAACTCCCTTGCCTCATTCCATCTACCAACCACCTTCCCTAATATTTCCATCACCTTCAACATCCATCCTTTTTCTCTCGATTGTATCATGTAGGTTTTCAAGGGATCTTGTAGGTTTTTAGTACATCCTATAGGTTTTCCTATAGTGGCATGTTTTGAGGCCGAATTGAGGGAAAATTTCGAGGAAGCCACACAAGGTCACCAAAGGGTCTCCCAAGCCTTCCAACCATCCACCATCATCACCAAGCCACCTTACACATCACCAAAATAGATTAGCTTTCACACTCTCACATGAAAAAAGACAAAAAGAAAAACAAATTTATTTTATTTATTTACATGCATAGCAGTAGAAGGTTTGATGGTTTGAATTTGCATGCTTAGGACAGTAGGATTACATACATGTTAACTTATCATTTTTTTGAAGCAAATCCTCTTAGCAGTTAGTTAGAAAATGGTGCGTTTTATCATTTGATTTCAGTCTCTTTCAATGTACTTTCTTTATTGCAATAGGTTAAGGTTCCATTTCGAACATATCATTTTCTACAATTAGTTTAGGATTTGACTTCAGTACATGGACTCCATTACATCATGACAGCAAAGGAATGACACATTGTATGTTGCACATATATTTTCGATACATCTTAAGTTTGTACGAACCCTGGGTTGATAATTAAAGTCGGTATCCTTGGGAGTTGTAGCATTCTTGTTGCAATATCGAGGCTCATTAGTAGCAACTGAGACTGTATTTTGAGGATCATTGGAAAAGTATTTATGCCTCTTCTGCACGATCCTCTTCTTAAGTTGATCGAATGTTACACTTCATACATCCATGATTCTATCTACCGGTGGAGGTATGATCCCCATCTCTCCAAATGGAAGATAACCACCTATGAGGGGATGTTATTCTGGAGCATCTGATTCTTCCTCCATTGGCTAGATGGTATCATCTTCCTCCAATTGTTCCTCTTCTATCTCTTGAGTTAATTGTTCTTCTTTGTGTTTCTTCTTCCTCATGGGACTGCCTCTATTATTCTTCTTCTATCCTTTTCCTCTCCTCTTATTCTTCTTATTTCTTATCTCTTCTCTTGTTCTGCTTGAATATATCCTACGTTCAGAGAATCAACTTTCCACTTTTTGTTGCTCTCTATTGTCGAATCATATCTGATCCTCTTATTAGAAGATACTTTCTTTTCTCAAGGAGTTATTTGTTCTTCCTCCTATACTTGCAAGTCTTAAGATTGTGGATCTTGGTTTCCATCCTTGGATGTGTCTTCATTTTTTCATTGTATTAGTTCTTTATCTTCTCATCTTCTACTGTAGATATTAAAGAATACCTTGTATTGTGATTTATCCTTTCACAATGTTGTCTGCATATTATCCTAGGATCATATTCATGAAAATCCTTAGTGTCGAAGTGTAGGAAATCCAACTCCTATATCTATGTTGTTTCCGCCTTGTGGCTCTTCAACTCATATAATCTGATCCTCAATGGGAAGGTGGGCCAAGGGGTTGTCTTCCTCCTGTGACGAATTTATGACAATCCCTTGTCCAACCGATTTGCCACTTCTTTCATGACGACCTTATTAGTCACATATCACGACATGGGATGAGGGGATATATGACAACCAAAACATCTAATGTATGTCCTCTCAGGAACAACAAACCAATTAGTGATATCTTGTAGTGACTCCTTCACCTAATCAGTCATGTGGGGAGGATAAATCTTGGATATCATATGAAACATAATTGTAAATAAGTGCTCGGCCAATTTGTCATATGCGCCTTTGAAGCTTAATTCTGATAACACTCTGCAGTGAAAGTAAATTGGGAACCTATTCTCAGGTGTCCAATTCCAGTACATTCCAAGGAATGCATATTGTGCACAAATTCCATCTATAATAAATGCAGACATATAAAATTATGGTGTTTGGTTCACCCTCAAAGATGATTTCATCTGCCCCACGTGATGTTGCAACTCAAATGATAATATATTTTCCCAATTGAAATTTTTACCATAGGTTACCACAATATGGAGCATATATATCCAAATTTCCTCAAACACCTCAACGTTCTTGCACCCATGAAATCGACAACACATGGCTATCAAATATTGATATATATCCTGAGGATATTTCCCAGATAGACTATGGATGGGTGATGGAGAAACTTAGCAGACTATCGACACCAAGATCTGATAATGTCACTTGTGTCGAGGTCATCCCATCTAGTGTAGAATTCATTATTTTCATATGTTGTGGGCTTAAGCATATTGTAGTATGTCTGCATGTCTTCTCCATAATAAGTGGCGAGTTGACCACCACTCTCACTTGAAGCACAAGATAAGAGGCATCCATGTGTGTAATGATCCACTCAATCACTTCTACACAAGGAATGATGGGGAATTTGAATGTGATCCTATTCATTCTAGACCTCTTGATATTGATGTATACGTGCACATCTTCTAATTTTTTAGCAAACTTCTCTGGCATGAATGTGTTGTATATTTTGCTTCATGTGACCTTTGGAGTCTTATCAATAAATCACTATGTATTTTCATAAATTGGAATGGTTGGCTTGGTAACTTCAACAAGTTCCTTAGTGCTTGCTTCTAAAACTTCTTTGGAGGCCACTTTACAGGGAGGCGTGGCTCCAACAAATGATGAAAGGGTGAGAATACTTGTACCATGAACACATGTTTTTCACAGCATACTCATAATGACAAGATTAGCTTAAAGCAACCTAACTATGCAGCAATACTTGTAAATCATGTACAAATATCCATCACATGTAATTGGAAATGAAAATTAATTAACGATAGCACAAAACCACTTGCATGCATGAGAAAATAGGCATGCAAACTAGGAGGGTGCACTTTAAAAGCACGAAGGAATGTAAGGGGTCATTCGGGGCTTTGTAGTGCACTCATGCGCTCAAGAAAGTGAAGAAAAATATCAAGGATGCATTGTCACATGGGTGAGTTGTTGGGCCTTCAGACCTTCACAATGCGCTCATGCGCTCAAGGAGAGAAAGAGGGTGCATTGTTGCACTCTGAAGGGATGAAGGAATGGGTTGAACAGCGTTCAGGCATTCACAATGTGTTCATGCACTCAAAGGAAAGCAGGATGTATTGCCGCACTCCTAAAGGATGAAGGAAGATGCTTCGAATCTTCATGGTATGCACATGCACTCAAGGTATGGTATCATTCTTCGTGGTGAAGAATTGCGCTCAAGAAGAGAACTTGGTCATTTTGGGCACAATTTTCAAGTTTGATCGTGCTTCAGGTTCCAAAAGTCTCATAAACAAGTTTTAACAGCAATATTTGATGAGAAGATGAGAAGAAGAAAGATCTACAAGGTTATCTATAGATGTTTTCACATGAAAGGTTGAAGAATGTGAAGATTTTTTGCATGCAATAGTATATTAACACTTGCAGGATGAAGATTGAACATAAATGCTAGTAAACAAACTGAAAAATGAATAAACAATAACAAGAAAAGTAAGAACGACAGTGAAATCATGAAAGGGAATAAAAAATTTTGACATGCAATACTTACTCATAACATTGGTTGATGAAAAGTTTCTTGATCCATAGTTGTGCACCCAACTCAGATGAGAATGATTATGCAAATGAAAGATTAACTGGGTTGATTTAAAGAAGTTTACATGCAAAATCGTTTCATGCATGATCGCCATTTGTCATCGTGTGAAAGGGTTAGTTAAGAGAATTTAAGTGGGATCCAATTTTTAGGATTGTGCCCACATGCAAAAAGAGGGCTCATTCATTTGCGTGAGAGCGCATGTCTTTGGCATGACGAAGTGCGCTCAAGGCAGGGCACACTTGCTCAACATGAAGGAGTGCGCTCAAGGAGGGTGCACTTCTTTAGCCCGAAGGAGTGCACTGAATTTGAAGACATGTCTTCATCACCTTGGAGTATGCCTTTGCTTTTCTGAGTGATTTTCATGCTTTTGTTTGCTTTTTCTGTGCTTTTGAGTGTTTTTTGAGTGTGCACATGGAGAGAAGGCAAGTTTCTAATTCAAGATAAGTGATCAGTTCACCCAAAATGGACTAACTAACTCAAGCGTTTCTAATGGTTAAGTGACGATGCTTAGGAAACCTTGACTTAGGAGGATGCGACACTAGGAGAAATCGCACAAACAACAAATCAAACATCGTGATGACACTAAGGGCTTGAAACAATAGTTAATGTAGGCTCCAAAATTGACTTAGTCAAAAATTTTGGAGGGTCGTTGTCGCAACGACAATAGTATCATTGTCTGGATCGTATTTATGTCTATGGATATTCTAGGACCATTATTGATGGGATTACTAGAAAGTCCAATTTTTCGCCCCCCCAACATAGTCATTTTTTTGGCTCATATATAGATGTTCAAACAATATTTTTTTGGCATCTCCTTTAAGCATGTGTACAGGGAACTAAATAGCATGGTAGATGGACTATCAAAGAAAGATTTCACGACATATCCAGGTTCTTTTCTTTATAGTATTAGATTTGATGGTGTGATGTTGGATGAGGGAAAGATCGCTCTTTGTTGATTTCTCTTTCCTTTCGGGCAGAAATTTTTATGTTGTCACATTTTTTATTTTTTCCCGTTCGGAAAATGTCTCTCTTTAATATGAATAGATCTCTTTATATTTTTGTAGACCATTCCAGCGCTATGGTGGAGAGATACTATTTTAGAACTCTGAATGTTTTTTTGGAACTATTGTATTTAGTTTTTCCATATGTTGGACATCTCTAGATTATATATGTATTGGTTTTTCTCTTCTAACAGAATTCCCAATGTTTTTTTCCTCTAAAAAAAATTCAAATGAACAATAGTTATTCCAGGCCTCCTTCATAGACTTTCATTAAACACCATCCATTCTTAGTGGAGCTAAAAGAGAAGCGATGGCCTTCAATTTATAGGATAACTCTAACTCAATGAGCACCATATGTTAGTGACACTTCTTCAACAAAAAATGGTCACATCAAGGTAGATTTGTCTAGATGTATAAAAAAAATCCTCTAAAGCATGCCCAATGATCCATACCAATGCTCATCGGTCAGTGATATACATCATCATTCAAATGCCTAGTGATTTATATGACCCTGTTGATTCAAGAAAGGTTTTAGTTTGAGGTTTTATGTTGATCAGTTTCACAAGGAACATCCTTTTTTATATGATGGTTCTGCCCCTGGTATGACAAAATAATATGAACTTTTTTGGTGTTGAAACCACAAATTTCTAATACAAAAATGATCATATAAGGTATATGTCCATTTATACTCTTCTATTCAATTCTACCACATAACAAATTTACATAGCCACCACCATAATCAATTTTATGTTCGTGCTTGATAGAAATTGAAGAAATGGAGCCCTATCGTTGTTTCTAAACTCAAGGTACACAGTAGTTATGGAAAAAATTATATAGTCTATATGGTTTTAGACTCCCTTTATCATTTGGATCCCCATTCCATTTCCCCATTTTTTGCACCCAATCTCCAGCCAAGCTTTCATCCTTTTTTCAATCAAACTACACACAGAATCCTTATCGTCTATTATTGAAATTATCCTTGAAAAACACTTTCGTAAAGACAAAGGAAGAAAACAACTGCAGGAATCCAGACTACAAAAGCAATTGTCATCCTGCCATTTTAATGGATATGGTCTGGTCCGTATTGTTTTTTGATGTTGAGCATATCCTATGAACATGATCTTGCCAAGGATGGGCACATTGATCTTGTCAATGTCAAAATTACAAAATTAAGGAAGGCATTGGAATTAGCTCCACTTGAAAAACAATAACTCAAAGATCGTGATCGTCACACACAACATTAATTGGCTACACCTTAGTTGAATACTTGGAACTAATTATTACTAGTGGGTTGCGTGTATATTTCACTTTCCATCTATTTAGCATAAGTGTTTCTTAGAATAGAGATCAGTGATATTCCACTCCAGAAAATTGCTAATTCTCTATAATCAAAACTATGTACAAAGTTTAGCTAGAAAAGGAGAGCTCATGCTTGGCCGTTTGTAATTAAGTTGGTTTCAAGAGAGGTATTATAAGTGAAGTTCCATTAATTTTTCTTATCTAAAAAACCAAGGTTTTAAGGTCAAAAAGGGGGACTTGCGAGCTAAAATTGAAAAAAAAAATCAATGCCTTGATAATTATATTCAATTTTGTTTTAAAACCAGAAAAATGTTATTTAAAAAAAATCGTGCCTAGAGCAGCTCACAGGCTTACCTAGTCGTGCCCCGAAATGGACTGTGGGACTTATGGGGACCAAACCTCCAGATACACTCCTTGGTCCATAGCCACGAGAATTAGACTCCCCCTTTAAAAGCTATTACAATACTATCAACTTTTTGGTTGATAGTATTGTAATAGATTTTAAAGGGGACTCTAGTTCATGAAATTACTTTGTTTAACTAAATAAGTTAGAGTTTGTGGTTTGGAGTGTATATATTTTAATTCTTTGAGAGGAGAAGAAAAATTTATATTTTGGAGAGTAAATCCAATATCTTTTGTAAAGAAAAATATCGAATAAAAATATATCTTTTTTAAAATGTTCTTATCACAGGCCACCCTGAAATTGAATAAGGGGGTCGAAGGTACTTTGCACTTGTGTGATAATGTATGAAACTTCATGATTGATGGTATATTGAACTCTGTGAGAAAATCAGGAAAGAAGAAAGATTTTCTTATCTTGATAATTACTTGTGATTTCTTAGTATTCTTATTATCTTCTTTTATATCTTCTTATCATCAAGTCTATCAAAAACCAAATGCATGATATCAAGACAGTAAGTGACATTATACGTAGGCTCTCAACTAAGGTAAAACCCCTCTTCAAGGGGAAAACCCAAAAATTCTCTTCTCTTCTGAACCAAATCAAATGAGTCAACCAAGACCTTTTGGCCAACAGTAAGACCTCCTCTAATCCAATAAGTCAACCTCCCAACAAATTCTTTTCAAGATGACAAAAGTCTACATCTAGTCAACAAAAGTCAACACTCTTCAATCTTGCTTCAATCACAAATTTTGGCCCTCCTACATCAAAATACCGGCCTCTACGACAGAGCAACAATTTCAGCCCTTCCTACAACCTATAATCTTCACATGTGTGATCTAGAAACAAAAGAAAACTTCTTTCCTTTGTTAGGGTTCCTCCTTCCTTCTCTAGGGTTTATCTTCCATTTCCAAGACTTCTTCACTCATTTTCACCTATTATTTATTCAGATCGAAATTCCTTGGTTCGATGCCACAATAGGTCGAAGTCATAGCTTATATATAGTGGTTCTATGAGGTCGAGTTCCCTTCATGAGGTCGACTTGGTGGAGTAGGCATGAATTACATTTTTTTGACAAAAAATTAAATTTATTCTTTGTTACAATAAGCCCAAGAAGGGTCTAATACAAGATGACAAGGATAATGACTCATGACACAAACCCTAGAAGCACACAATGGGTGCTTTGACCTAGAAATATAATAAATTGAGCATGAAACCCATGCTTATAAAATAATATTTTTTTCTTTTCTTTTACAATAATTTTTCTTTTTATTTCTTTTTACAAATACATAATAATTACATCATCTCATCAACTAGATAACAATTATGAAGACCGATACTAGTTACATTTTCAACACTCCCTCCTAACTAGGGAGGTATTCGTAATTGTTCAAATGGTACAAATTTGACCTCAATTTGAATTGTTCCTAGAAGAGTACAACAACATATGAAATCCTAGACCATTAAGGCCAATAACTACCAAGCTATCAATCAAGTGTCATCAAAGCTACCTGCCAAGACATTAACTCAATAGGGAATAAGGTGTCAACAAGGCAACTTTTCACTATAGGTACCATCAGGCTACAGCCTTGGTATCAATCCAATAGGATATAGATACTATCTAGGCCTCCATGTCAAGACACCAACCCTCATAGGGATCTAGGTATAATAAAGGTCAAACACTAAAATAGAGCTCCATAAGACCAAGGTGCCCTCCCACACTGGGATCTAGACATCTAGGCTAAGATGTCCTCCCAAGTACCATCATACAGGCACGTAGCCTAAGGTAATCATCTCTCCTTATCAACCAAATCAATCAAGCATGCTTATCAAATATTCGAAACTTCTCGGGGAGAGATCAACACACCATATATGTGTTCATTCATTAGAACATATTGTAGCCTCATGACTCCAACCAGTATCAAACTTCCAATATATTGGTTCTTAATATGCTAGCATAAAATTTTGGGTCCTCAACCATTATGATGTTGCTTAGGTCATCACAATATCCCAACAATTCTCAACGGAAGCCTCATTTTCCAAATTCTCAAGCAACACCAAACTCAGCCTCAGCACTTCTCAAATCTTTTTTCACAACTCATCAATCAAGAATAACCATCAATATTTCTTTAGTCATTCTATGATCTCCTTCTTTCCTCATTACCTTTATTAAACGTACGAATGTTGGTCATGTCACAACATGTCCTCCCTCTTAACTATGGAGGATATATACTTTCCTTCATAAAATAAATACATCCAAGCTCCCTCTCAACTAGGGGGATAAGTCCATCATCAACAACTTTATTCTTCCAGCTACATGGGCTCTTTCTTTTGCATAATCATATCATTGGAGAACTTTGACCTTCAAGAAAATCATTATATGGAAAGAAGGTCATCTTCAATGTCATCAAGGCTCTTACAATTCCCTCTTTCCATCATTCTCATCATCGCCATAAGGTCATTATCAAATATTAGGTAGACATACAATTTTACAACATCTTGCAAACTATGTGCCTACAAATATCAACAAGTACAACCAACCACAAATATACAAGAGCATGAAGTTAATTTTATCGATCTAGGGTTAGCATCTAAGGTTATCAAAACTTTGAATTTAAGCTTTAGATATTCAAAACCCAAACCTAGTTAGGGTCACAATCATAAAGGAAGAAATGATCTAGACTCTTACAACAACCTTTGCTAGGGTTTTTGTCACAAACCTTAGATATTATCATCAAAACTTTAATATTAAACCTTAGATATTCAACAACTAAACCATGTTAGGGATTCAACCATACTCGAAGAATTTTCACCTAGGGTTTCATTTTCATACCCTAGGGTCTTATTTCAACTTTTACAATGTCTTTGTCATAAACCCTAAATATTATCATTGAACCCTAAAAAGATAGGGTTTTATCTTATGTCCTAGTTATCATCAACAAACTCTAAAAATCAAAAGGCTATGGTTTTACCAAAGTGAAAAAAATAGCAAAATATAGTTATTACAAGGGTTGAATTAATATAAATATCAAACACCCTAATATAAGAATATTTATCATTCTGTAGCAAAACCCTAGACATGAGAGAGTCATTAATATAAAACGATTTTAAAGAAAAATAATCGTACATTCTTATATGATGAAAAATTGCTACAAGTCTTGTACTTTTAAACATCCCTTGAGTTGCTTCCTTTACGAATCCTGTAGGGCTTCCTATTGAAGGGCTCCCTCTACAACAAATATTCTTACATGGTTCAATTTTTCCTTCGGAGTCTCCCTCTGAATCTAGCCATAATCCCTATTCCAAGAATTCTTTTAGAATACACCTACAAAATTTCCTTCCAAGGAAGATACAAGGGAAAGGATTATAATCAAGCAATGAAGATAAAGTTAGATATGTAGAGAAAATAAACAAGGTAATGAAGGAAGTAAAGAATATGTATCTTTTATAAAAAGGTGGCAACTCCCTCTTGATCTTGCATTAGTCTAGTTATCTAGAGGGATTCCTTCAAATTATCCAAACAATTCAAGAAATTTCTAACAAATCATATTAGATATATAAACCTTAAGAATCAAAATAAAGATTAATCCTAGAGTCAAAACATAAGAGAAATTCTACAAGACCTAAAAAAAATAACCTATACTATAAAAAAAAGATATATATAAGGGATCACATCCATAAAAGACTTAATAGAATAAGTATTTGACTTTAGAGCCCTCAGCTTTGGTCTTCTTTGGTGGAGCTTTATCAGTGGTAATTGTAGCTTAATCTCTTCCTCTTTTCTTGTTCTTAGGATTATCGAGACATTAGTTCTTATAGTGTTCCATCTTGTGACAATGAAGCATTCTATTTTAGAAAGGTCAATCTTCCCATGATGATTCTTCTTTGAACCTTTAAATTTCTTATTTCCTCCATTCTTATTGAAATGAGCAGAGTATGCATTTGAGGTGGTATTTTCTTCATCTTCTTGCTTTCCTCCTATCAAGGCAAGACGAGCTTCTTCTTGAGTACAAGGAGACCAAACTTCTTCAAAGGAGGGAGAATTGTTCAAAATACTAATTCTATCTACAAATGCATTCAAAGACATTGGTAGTCCTACAAGGGAAGCAATCACAATTTCCTTATCAAGGATTATTTCATCAACTTATTGTAATTCATCTCTTCTATGGTAAATCCTTACAAATTAGGAAGGAATTGTATCATATTTAGTCATTTTGACAGTTCAAAGTTCATTCTTTAGACTTGCCACTTGTCCAATATCCTTGATTGTAAATAACTTGGAGAGGAATTGTAAACTTTCTTTGAATTATTTAATGTAGATATGTATGGAATCAATTTGTCTTTAACTCCATCAATAATTAGGCTCGTAGCTATAATGTCATTTTCCTTATACTTCTCCTTTCCAACATCATTAGTTGGTCCTTTGAATTTTCCTTATAATAAGTCCAATACCTTATTTCTTGCAAGTATGAGGTCCATCCATGTTTTCCGGGTTCTAAAGTTAGAAGCTCCTTGAAGTTTATTTTCGGATTTCGTTGATGATCCCATAGATATATTTGATAATGTCACTTTTGATGAAGTCTTTTATTGAACTTCCAAAAGATTGCTTATTATACCAATACCTTTTTCAAGGGAGTTTCCAAGAGCTATTTCAAAACTTTCAAGACTTCATTCCTTTATTCAACACTTCAAGAGTCCAAAACTTCTTCTTTCTCCTTAAATCCTTTCTTGAATCCTTATTAAGTGATCTTCAAGCTGTCTTTTTCCCTTTCTTCATGTTAGCTCTGATTTCTTAGTATTCTTATCATCTTCTTGTATGTCTTCTTTTATCTTATTATCATCAATCGACTATCAAAAAACAAAAGCATGAAGGTCAAGACAAAAAGTGACACAGTATGTAGACTTTTAGCCAAGGAAAAACCCCTCTTCTGGGGGAAAACCCAAAAAATATCTTCTCTTGTTCAAGAATCAAATCAAATGAGACAACCAAGACCTTTTGATGAACAATAATACCTCCTCCAATCCACCAAGTCAACCTCCCAACCAAGTCTTTTCAAGATGACAAAAGTTTCTTTCTAGTCAACAAAAAGTCAACCCTCTTCATCAATCATATATTTTTTCCCTCCTGCATCATAATTTCGGCCCCTACTATAGACCTACAATTTTAGGCCTTTCCTGAAATTCATAATCTTCACACATGTGATCTAAAAACAAAAGAAAATTTCCTTATTTCCTTCGTTGGGATTCCCCCTTCCTTCTCTAGGGTTTATCTTCCTTTTCCAAGCCTTCTTCACTCCTTCACACCTCTTTTTATTGCAAATCAAACTTCCTTGGTTGGATGACACAACAAATCGAAGTCGTAGCTTATATATAGTGGTTTTGTGAGGTTGAGTTCCCTTCATGAGGCCGATTTGATAGTTCTTGTGGCCGACTTGGTGGAGGAGGCACAAATTACACTTTTTTGACACAAAAATAAATTTCTTCTTTGATACAATAAGCCCAATAAGGGTCTAATATAAGATGGCAAGGAAAATCCCATGACACAAACCATATAAGCACACAATGGGTGTGTTTACCTAGAAATATAATAAATTGAGCATGCAACCCATGCTAATAAAACAATATTTTTTCTTTTCTTTTACAACAATTTTTCTTTTTCTTTATTTTTAAATATACATAATAGTTACATCATGTCATGAGCTAGAAAACAATTATGAAGACCGATACTAGTTACATTTTCAACAAAATCACAGAGAATAATGGTGGATTATAAAATAGAACAATGGTGGATTGCACAATTGAGAATTAAAAGCAACCCATAATATATATAATTAGTGTCCCTTCCTCTAATCATTTAAATCAGTAAATTGGAATTGGACTATAAAATTGAATCCTATAAATTATTCAGGTACAAAAGGTTAAGGCCCAATCCTTTCAAAGTTAAGTGTGAATTTCATTATCAAAGACCTACCTAGAATTGAATAAGGAGGTCAATTAAAAATTGCACTTTGAGGTCCATGATCGATAGTACCTCACACCTTAAGGTGATATAAATCAAGTGAGCATGACACATAAGAATGTAATCAAGTGAGTGAGTACAACCAATCATGACATGTGAGCATGATAAAAATTGGTAAATGTAGGAAATTGTTTACAATACACCTCTCAGAAATCAAGTATTTGCAAGAGTAAAAGCATGAATTGCAAAACCAAATTAAAGCACTTGAGTGGAAGTTACATATAAACAAAATGTAATTTATCACATGATTGATACATTACAGTCAGTGGATGACCTTTAAATTCAAATATATATGAAGGATCAATTGATTTATGCACTTCAAATAAAATTAAGACAAAAGAAAGATCGAATTTATAACATGATTGATGCAAAATCTACTGCTAAGGTTGAGGCAATTTGTGACAAGAAGGGGATGGATCAATATAAGACAATTTTACTTATTTATACATTCATGGACCATAAGAAAACAACCACTTGTGAAATTTAATGATTGTTGAACATGGAACACAAGATTTACATGGAAACCCTTTTGGGAAGAAACCAAAAAACTTCTTTTTATAATTCTTTATAAGCATCAGCCTACTAGAGACACCAATTCCCACTAGTGAAAACCTTGATAGGCACCAACATACTCTTACTTATCTTTGCATGCACCAATCTACTAAATACATCAACCCCCATTATTGTGAATATTCATAGGCACCAACCTACTAGAGACACCAATCCCAACAATTGAAAATACTCATAAGCATCAACCCACTGGCAACACTAATCCCCAATTTCGCAAGAGGCACCAATCTCTTTGTTTGAGCAATAACCCTCAATTACAACTCTACTTTATTGCATATAACTTCTTCAAAAGATGATAACATTCACATTACTTTCACCAAGTCTACTTTCTACTTCTTCCTTCACCACATATGCTCATTACTTTTGCCTTCAGCGCTTCTATTTGTTTCTTCGACCTTCACTAAGTCTTCTCACTATTTTTGCCTTCAAGATGTCTAACCAAAATTTGAATATCCAAATGAAATTTATGGTCTCTTAAATCTTGTTTTTTATGGCCTCTTCCCAAGAACAAACTTGTACAACATGTCATTTATCCAATTTTGCAAATCTAATTCTGAAATTTTTATCTAAGGCAATTATGTATGTCTCCTCGAATATCTAAGCATTTCATAGTTTGAAGTCCTAGAAAAGAAGTTACATCAGAAATTCCAAGTTGATATGTTTGAAATTGATTTAGGGACCATTCAGAAACCCTATCTTCCACAATGCATATCTCCAAAAGTATAATGGACAAAAGTCTGGGTTTTTAACCTGAGGTAGTAATATATAGCTTCATAGATCTCTCGAAATTTCACATCCTATAGTCCCAAAATAGAAGTTACAACAAAAAATTCAAGTTGAATTGTTTGACACTAATATCAAGACCATTTAGAAACCCTAACTTCCACAGGGCATATCTTTGAAAGTTTAGTGAACCAAATTCTAAACTTTTTACCTAATGCACTTCTACATGTCTCCTCATATCTCTAAAAATTCCAGTCTAAAACGTCCCAGAGAACAAGTTACATCAAAAATTCCAAGTTTCCCTATTTGAAATTGATTTCAGAACCATTCAAAAACCCTAACTTACATAGGACATATCATTGAAAGTGTAGCGAACCAAATTCTAAAATGCTTACCTAAGGTAATTATATATGTCTACATAGTCTCTGAATAATTCATAGTCCAGAACACCAAAAAAAAAAGTTATAGAAAAATGCCAAACACACCTATTTAAAATTGATTTCAGAAGCATTCAAGAACACTAACATCCTCAAAGCATATCTCTGAAAATTTTTTGAACCAATATCTAAAATTTTGACAAGTACCTAGATATAATTTCTTTGTGTCCAAAAAAAACTGCGGTATGAAACATCCCAGAAAAAAGTTTCAGTGAAAATACCAAACAAACTTGTTCACTGCATAAATTACATTTTTGCTTACATAACATTTCCTTTTAATGCTTCTTTCTTTTATACATTATCATAATGCTTCATAAAAAGACATTTAATTCAAAAAGTCACATCAATTCGTTAATTGAATATTTAATTCCCCTGTTTATTTCACTTTTCCAAATGCCATGGGTTTGATGTCATCATTTCACCTTTTGATTTCTCTTTTTTCATGAGAACCCTTTTTCTAATATACTTGAACAGTTATATGTAATATTAATTATATAAGACTTTTGACATTAATAACAACAATTTGTTCAACAATCTCCCTCTTTATCATTAATGGAAATCCTGCAACAAACCAAATAATCTAGCCATAAGAGAAATAATTATCCCCCCTTGTTACAATACCCCCCCCTCTGCAATGAAAAACTTCTCCCTCTTTCTACAATACTCTTCCTATCTGTAACTCTCTTGCTTTGACATCAATGACAAAAGGATTGTCCCCTTGAACTTTACTTCTCCCAATCATTGTCAAAATAAAAGTCTTAGTCAATTAGTCAACTAAACAACAACACATAATCATATGTCAATCCAATAGTATTTGTATATCGTAGTTTTAAAAAATCAATAAATTCAATAACACTCTCAAAACTGAGGGAACCATCAAAGTACAGTGGATGAAGTACCTAATCAAAACTTGGTTGATTGGTATCTTTGATCGATCCTCAATCAACCAATATCAATTCTTTAGTTTCAAGAAAACGTAGTGTTGTATGACTATACAGCTAAGGTGACACATTTGTATGAAGTCCTCAAG
Organism: Pinus taeda; assembly: GCA_000404065.3. Taxonomy (NCBI): domain Eukaryota; kingdom Viridiplantae; phylum Streptophyta; class Pinopsida; order Pinales; family Pinaceae; genus Pinus; species Pinus taeda. Next base: position 23,846 of record APFE030731764.1, on the reverse strand, counting down.
CAACTATTTAAAACATTCCATGACCATCCACAGTTAATTCAGATAGTTAGAACTATTCCACAATTCATTCTTTCACGACACTTATGCAAATATTTGAAAGCATGATCGCTAGTATTCCAATAAATTTGATTCATCGTTAAATGACTTTGATTCTTATGATAAGGAGAGTTGTAAAGCAAAAAGAACTAGTCTACTAGAGCAGGGGAAAGGTTTAATTTACAAACAATATTTACACATCTTAGCATATTAGTAATGTCATCAACATTATTCTCAACTGTTGAAGTAGCCAGCTCGTCAATTTGTTAATTAGAATTAGCAAGTTATTTCTCTTCAATTTGAATGCCACTTATAACCAATATCACTTTCCTAAGTTTAATAGGGCTAGGTTTAGACAATGAGTTAGGATTAGGATTGTATTCAAGTCCTGCTCTAGATGTTTATATCTCGGGAGAAATAGGGGTAGTAATGCCCTATCCATTTTTTCCAAATCCACCACCTGTATATCCCATTTTGTGTAGAAGTCAGGATCCAATACCTATCATATGTTTTTCAAAATTGGTGACTAGTAACGTCTAAGATGAATCAAAAGGAAAGGCATCATATGTCTCACAAAAGTTGTACTACAAATAGGTGAGCCTAGAATCTCATCAAAAACCATATTCTCAACATAAAATAGTTTATAAATGGTGTCATTCTATTCTATGAGCTGCAACAGTAAAGAATCATGATATTCCTTCAAAGTCTAATTTGCATCAAACATGCAAATGTTATATTCTTGTAATGGAGTAGCTTCTTCACAAAACTCATTAATGGTGGCCTAAAAATGGGAAACATATTTATTCAAATATGAATTGGTCACTTCCAGTTGGTGAATGGTGATATTCAAGTCATCATTCTATTCAAAATATGAGCTTCTATTCAATGAATAAGTTGAATTCTCCAATTTCATTTCTTAAGGAAACAAATTTAGCTTCCAACATCTCGCGATTTTCTTCCTTTTTCTTCCATTGGATTCTCACAACTTCTTTCATCCTTCTTTCCTCTTCTAGTTGAATATTTAGGTTGAAAATAACCTTCTTTGTTTCTTCAAGGCTTTATGACATTTTTTCTATTGCATCAGAATCCTCTTCTTCGTATTTTTGCAACTGCTCCTTTTGTTTTAAATCCCTTTTCCTAAGTTTCTTTATTTTTCTTAAGGCACACATGAGTTCTTCAAAATCCACCTCCCCATTTGTTTCAATGTTTTCTTCTCTTGGAAAATATGTGCCGTTGATGTCAAAGCTCATAATATTAGATGTGACAAAGATGATATCACTACTTGACATGGATTGGGAGATTTTGTGAACCAAATGGTTACAAGGAGATTCAATGTTGGGGTTGTTATCAAGTCTAAGTCTATGTTAAAACATGCCCCATCACTTGAGTTTTTTTGAATTGCTAACCTTTGGGATATTTGGTTGTGAAAAAAATCTCTTTGTTTGACCTAATTAAATACATGCCTAATTAAGGCTCAGTTGAATATGTAATGTTGTGTCTTTGTTCAACAATGTATTCAATGAAAGAATCTATGCAGACATGTGATGGAAGCAATTGCAAATTTGGAAGGAATGGGTGGGAGAAAATCCCCAGAAAATATTTGAAAGTCTACAACATGCATAGAAAGAGGATCACATATCCCAAATCTAATGGTCTTGAGGCTTCCAAATTAAATAAAGTTATAGCCCTGAATACAAACATTGCATACCAGGACCAATTGATGAGGAGGATTGCTATGGAGGAGAACTTCATACCTAGAAGGAGGCCACAAATGAAGTGGATTGTTTAAGCCGTGAAACTTTTGATATCTCATGGACTCTATAGTAGTCCACTCCCTTAGAATTCACATCGTTTAGTCAATAAATCATAGATATTTATGACTTAGATCAAACATTGGACATGACATCAAGGTCACTTATTATGTCACTACAAGAGCAACATTCTTCTCCAGAAACCGAAAGTATCAGAAAATAATCTACACAAGAATGAGGAGATATTGAATATGAACGTGAATATACTTCACCAGACTGAAGATGCAGAGTGAAGGATAAGCCCATTTCTTGTTTAATTCTAGAAATTGTACCTAAACGGAATAACCATATTTCTACTAGGAGGAGGAGGAGGAACATGATCAGTGCTCAAGGGAAACTAGATGATCTTTCTAGTTCTTCTTGATGGTCATCTAACATTGAAAATATTGAATCATATATCATCTCTCTCTCCTTCTTCATATATTGATATTCTCCTTGGAATTTGAAACAAACATATTGAAGAAGAGTCATTGATAAGAACTATGAAACTTTCCAACAAGAAAAATTCCAATCCTGGACTAAAGTGCCCCAAAGAAAAATTCACAGAAGCATATCATGGTTTTAGAGAATATATTTTCACTTCCAATCAATTCAAAGGGGAAAATTCCCTCTACGTGACATTACATCGCACATTAGACAATTTCCTTTAACCATGAGGATCTGTCAATCCATATAGACATTAAACGCTTTAGTATTTGAAAATAACTAATATATAGGTCAAACCCAAATGTACATGTCGATCCCATCTAAAATATGTGTCTATTCATATAATGATCAAACCACTATTAATAGACATAACACCTCCTCCAGTCAAGCATAAACTCGGTGTAGCAATGAAGTAAGATTCGGATCTGAGGAAAAACAGAGTTCACAACTCGTGAACTGAGATTATCAAGGAAGAAAGACAAGAATTCTGATTAAATGTTGTGTAATTTTTCATGAGACTTGGGTGTATCATTCTCTATGATCCTTGTGATATTTTTAAACAGTTATCTTTGTAACCTTTTGTGAGAATTTGGAGCAATATTATTTATGATTTTCATGATATTTTTCAACATGTATCTCTGTAACCTTTCGTGAGACTTTGGAGTAGTATTATTTGTGATTTTTTTGTGATTTTTTTGGAACAATGGTTACACTTTGTTGGATGTGTCATTTCCATTTCAGTCATTTACTATGTGCAAACCTCTCGGCCCTTGGAGAAGGATCTTATGAATATTAATTTCTTCCTTTTGGAGTCACTAGACCTTAGATCTGTGGTTCAGCCCCAAGGTAAGTTCTTGGCCATGAGTTAAACAAACCACAATCACATAAATTCGGCCCTAAAATTTGGAGGTTTGTCCTACGGTAAAGCTCAATTCTGAGGTACATAAACTTAGCCCTAATTGCAGACTATACTCGGCCCTCTAAAGGAACAAGACACACAGTCTTTCTTCCTTGTAAACAATGACCTGTAGTAGCATTTGTGCATTTGTTTAATATAATTTTGAAGTGTGCATTAGTTTATGAAGAAATTATTGAGAAGCCTTGGAATAGACCTACTGAAGAAAACTTGAAGGCATTCCTTGAAGAATACTGAGAGCATAGTTTTGAGGGAATTTTTGAGGTTTTTTTAGAGATAGGAATTGGCTCCTTGAATATGATTTGAAGAACATCCTTGAAGCACCATTGAATACATCATTTGAATATACTTTTGAAGTAGATTGTGTGGATCTTTGAGCAGCATCTTGCAACATTTTTGGAGCATTAAAGAAGAGATCCTTGAAGTCTCTTTGGAGCATCCATATAAGAGTTGTTTTTTAGTAGCGTTGGAGCATACTTGAGACTCTTACTGAAGCATTTCAAATATTTGTTGAATTATCTTGTAGAGGACATGTTGTGCAGACATATTGAATCCACCTTAAAGGACTAATTCAAGTAGGGAGGGTTGGAGTCCTCAAACAAAGTTGGAGCCTTCTAGGAAACTAGGTTGGAGCCTGGACTGTCTTTAAGGATTGGAGTCCTCAAAAGAGGTTGGAGCCTCGTTAAGACCAAGGTTGGAGCCTTAGAAAGAGTTGGAATTTTTTTGTACATGTTAAAGCTTGGTTGCTTGTAAGAGGATTGAAGTCATCACTTTTATTAATGAAATAATTTTCTTGTTGTATATCTTGTGTTCTAGTTTACTTAATAATATTATCTGGCATAATTTAACAATTGTAAAGAAATATTGATTCACCCCCACCCCCCAAAAGTATTTCCAACAATTGGTATCAGAGCTAGTACCTTTAAGCACAACCTAATAGCTAGAAGGTAGATATTATGAACATAAATGGAAAATTCAAGAAGAAAAGGCTCCAAACATTCTTAAAATATATCCTCCCTAGGCATGAAAACATATGTAAATAAGGTTGGAAAAATCATTGTTTGATGGAATGAATTATGTATTATGGGGAAAAAGAATGGAGTTCTATTTGATGGCCCTAATATATGAGGTATGGGAATCATTTGTTAATGGAGACACAACTACCAAGGACTCACAAGAATACAATACAAAAGCAATGGAAGCAATCTTGAGAAATCTATCAGATTGTGTAAAAAGCAAGGTGAGTTAGTTCTCTTTAGTGAAAATACTTTGGGAAAAACTACAAAAACTCAATGAAGAATATGGTTATGTGCTCGTTGAACTAGAACAAGATCACAAGGATGATCATGAATAAAAGGAAATATATGAAGACACCAAAAACATATAAGACAATGAAGATGAAAAATACTTTGAAGAAAAGGTTGAATTAAACCTTGAAATAGAACTAATGGTTGCTCTAGAAGAAATAAATACATTGAGAAAAGAAAATAAAGAGATTGAATAGAAGAATCAAGACCTTGACCATACAAAGTAAGAATTAAACCTTCTAAGGCTCCTAGCAGAAGACATATCTAAGGACTTTATCAAGATAGAAAAATTGCATCAACAATAAAGGAGACAGGAAGAATAAATTAACTCCCTAAAAGTTTAGCTAGAAGAAGCCAAGAGAGTTGAAGAAGTAATGAAGATCTAGCTGATAAAGAAAGAATAATATTCTGAGAGGGTTGAAGAAGAGATTTTTTCCTTGAGAAACAAAGTTAGCAAGCTCAATAAGAACTTGAGAATTTCCCAAGTACTAGACACCATCCTCAATTTCCAAAGGTCACCATTTGATGAATTAGGTCTTGGGTATACAAGAAAAACCTCATGAAATAATGGTGAAAGACCTAAAAAATCTAAGAGCCATATTATTCAAACATATAATCCCAATGAAATCAAGAAAGCAAATCAAGATGGATTTGGAAGAACCAGTCCTCCAAGAAGCTATGTAAACACTCTCAAGGTAAGCAACAGTATGGATCATCAAAAGTCTAAGACTTCTCCAAGGCAAAGTAATTTTAGGAAGCCATCAAGGAGAAACCTCTCATTTAGGTATGAGATTATTTCTCTGGATATTGTTACTCTTGCTTTAATTTTGGTCACAAAGCTATAAATTGTAAAGCATACTACAAGGATGTTTGGAATGGTAAAAGGAATATTGCAAGCAGACAAAACAAAGTCCCCAATGGCTATTACGGTTCAGCTAATCCACTATTCAGGTTCAATGTAAAATAATATCAATGTAACAATTTTGGACATATAGTACAATATTGTAGAAGTAAATTGGGATGGGATCCTAAACAAATCAAAGAAGAAAATATTCCTGAAAGAAACTGAAATAATTTTGCCAAAGTCTGGAGAAGAAAACAAGAAGAGTTTGAGTTAGAAGAACTTGACTTGGTCTTGCATTGAATTCTACAAGGGTTATACCTCCTTAATATTTGCAACATATGAACCCTAAAACTATTCTTCAGACTGTCACAAGCAAATGGGTGCCACTTTCAAGCAAAATTATTGTCAATATGGTTTTCAAATCTTGTCTTTAAGAAGTATTAATTGATGTTGATGTGCTTTTAGAGCCAAAGTCTATGATTTGTCTACTAAGTTCAAGGCTATATATTTTTCTTGATTTCTTCAAGAATGCTTGTAAGATTGGATTTTTTTCAGCAGTGGTGGAGAATGAGTCTAAAGAAGATCTAGTACTACTTATTTCCAAAGAAGTTGGAAAACTTGTAATTGAGAAACTGAGCAAAATATGCATAGTACCTAATGGGATTGAAGAATGTTTACAAACAAATAAAGCATCATTGGGTAAATTTGTGCACTCAACTAACATGTGAAGGGCTATAACTCACCTTGGAGTTTGTCTTACATCCTCACCAACATTTGCAACAAAATTTTTCACCAACCGTGGTTACCAAATACCGCATTTGATAGCTTGACAATGCAATCTCTTCCATCTTAACAAATAGGATATTTTTCATAGTTTAAACATGGCTATGACAATTGAACTAGTTGACAAGACAAAATATGTGGAAGATAAACCACAAGGGATACTCATGTTATATAGTTGGTTAAAGGAAATACATCCACAAGCGTTAAAAGGCCAGGGGGAGAAATTGTTAGTGACAGAAAAGATAGGGGGAGAAGTTATCATGTCATATGGATTAGTTGACAGATCACCCCATTTGTCATCGATTTCAAAGGAGGAGAGAAAGAGAAGAAGTATGAAGGTAGGGGGGATAATGATAGATGTGTTTCCATCAATGAAAAAACGTGGAGATTGTTGGACAATGTTTTTCATTGATATCAAAGCTTGGAATATTGGATGTGACCAAGTTGATATAGTTATTTGACATGGATTGGGAGAGTTTGTGAACCAAATGGTTACAAGGAGAGTTAATGTTGGGGTTTCTATCAAGTCTAAGTCTACCTTCAAGCATGCCTTATCACTTGAGTTCTTTTGAAATTCTAACCTTTGGGAGATTAGTTTGTGAAAATTTTCTCTTGGTTATATATTTTTTATCTAATTAAAGACGTGCATGATTAAGCCTTAGTTGAATTTGTAATGTTATGGATATGTTCAACAATGTATTCAATGGAACAATATGTGCAGTTCAATGATGCAAGCAATTGTGAATTTGGAATAAATGGGTGGGAGAAAAGCCATGCAAATTATTTCAAAGTTTGCAACATACACAGAAAGAGGAGATCATTTCCCAAATCTGATGATCTTGAGGCTTCCAAGTTAAATAAAGGTGTAGCCCAATACCAACATTTCATACCAAGTCCAATTGACGAGGAGGATTTCTATGGAGGATAATTTCAAGAAATGATAGATATTGATGACTTAGATCAAGCATTGGACATGTTGTCGAGGTAACTTATTAAGTCACTACACGAGAAACATTCTTCTCTCGATACCAAAATTGCCATCTACACATGAATGGGGAGATGTTGGGTATGAATGTGAATAACAATATTTCTACTAGGAGGAGGAGGAGGAACATGATTGGTGCGCAATGGAAACTATATGATCTTTCCAGCTCTTCTTTATGATCATCTACTATTGAAAATATTGAATCTGTATCATCTCTCTCTCCTTCTTCAGATATTGATATTCTCCTTGGAAATTGAAATAAACATACTGAATAAGAGTCATTGATAAGAACTAATCAGGTTTCCAACAAGAAAAAATTCCAATCCTTGGTTAAGGTGCCCCGAAGGAAAATGCACAGAAGAAGATCATGGCTCCAGAGAGGAGATTTCCACTTCTAATCAATTCAAATGGGAAAATTAATTTTGCGTGACATTACATCGTACATTGGGAAATCGCCTTTAACAATGAGGATCTGTCGAACCATATAGACTTTAAATGATTTAGTATTTAAAAATAACTAATATATAGGTCAACTCCAAATGTACATGTCGGCCCCTATCCAAAAAATGTGTATGTTCATATAATGATCAAAACACTATAAATTGACATAACACCTCCTCCATTTAGGCATAAATTTTGTGAAGAAACAAAGTAAGATTCAGATCTGAGGAAAAACAAAAGAGTTTACAACTCATTACCTGAGATTATCAAGGAAGACAAGAATTATAATTAAATGTTATGTAACTTTTCATGAGACTCGGGTGCAACATTATTTGTGATCCTTGTGATATTTTTGAACAGTTGTCTCTTTAACCTTCGTGAGATTTTGGAGCAATCTTATATGTGATTTTTGTGATAATTTTGAACAATTATCTTTGTAACCTTTCATGAGACTTTTAAGTAGTATTATTTGTGGTTTTTCTATGATTTGTTTGGAATAGTGGTTATACTTTGATAGATTCTTCATTTCCATTTCATGCCTTTATTATGCATAGACCTCTCATCCCTTGGAGAAAAATCTTATGAATATTCATTTCGACCTTTGGATTCACTAGACCTCAAATTTGTGGTTCAACCCTAAGGTAAGATCTCGGCCTTAAGGTAAACAGACCATAATCATATAACTTGAGCACTAAAATTTGGAAGTTTGGCATGTGGTAGAGCTCAGTTATAAGGTACTTAAACTCATACCTAATTGCACACTATACTTATCCCTCTAAAGGAGAAAGACACACAGCCTTTTGGCCTTGTCAATAGTGACCTGCAGCAGCATTTGTGTATTTTTTTAACATAATTTTGTGGTCTGGATTAGTCTCTTAAATAGTGCAAGAGAAGCCTTGGAACATACCTACTAAACCAAACTTGAAGGCATTCCTTAAAGAAGGCTGAGAGCATACTTTTGAGGGAATTTTGAGGTTGTGTCAAAGATAGGAAGTGGATCCTTGAATCTGAGCTGAAGAGCATCCTTGAAGCACCATTGAAAACATAATTTGAAGATACTTTTGTAGCAAACCTATGCAAACCTTTGAGCATCATCTTGCAGCATTGTTGGAGCATTAAATAAGACATCCTTGAAGTATATTTGGGGAAGTATTGTAGTCATAATTGGAGCAACTATAGAAGAGTTTGTTTGCAGTGTTGGAGAAAAATTGAGACTCTTACGGAAGAATTTTGAAGACGTATTGAAGAATCTTGTAGAGGACCTGTTTTGCGGACCTATTGAAGCCACCTTAAAGGATTAAAGCAAGAAGAGAGGGTTGGAGTCTTTAAAAAAGGTTGGAGCCTTGTAGGAAACCAAGTTTGAGCCTGGATTGTCTTTGAGGATTGGAGTCCTCAAAATAGGTTGGACCCTCATTGAGACCAAGGTTGGAGCCTTGGGAAGAGTTAGAATTTTGTTGTACATGTTAGAGCCTGGCTTCTTGTAAGAGAATTAGAGTCCTCATCACCTTTATTAATGAGATCATTTTCTTTTTGTATATATTTTGCTCTGATTTAATTAATTATCTTCATTGGCATAATTTAACAATTGTAAAGAAATAATAATTCACCCTGCCCCTCTCAGTATTTCCAACATATTCTTCTTCTATATCCATTGTTTCTTTCCCATTGTCTTCATCAATCTTTTTTTATTGCCATAAAGAGAGTTTCTTGTCTATCACTATCAGAACTACTTTAACTTCTTTCTTCAAATGAGGCACTACCCCCATTTGAGTATCAAATCTTCTTCTACTTATAAGAGTTCTTCTTCATTTCTACCTTCATTTTTCGTATATGGAGACTTACTAGAAAAATGTTTTATTTTCCACAATTAAAGCATTTAAAGGGAATATTACCTTTCTATTTTCCAACTCCTTTCTTAATTTCATCAAAGAACGATCTGCCTTTATATTTAATTCATTGTTGAAACTATCACTTGATTCCTACTCTTTTTTCTTCATCTTCTTTTAAGCTTTAAAGGTTGCTTCTTGCTTTCATTACTTCTCCTTCTAAATCCTCATTTCATATTCTTTGAGTATTTATGATCATCGGAATTGGCATATTTTTACACGCTCTTTTCCCTATTATTAATTCCTTTTCACTAGCCTATAACATTGTATTAGCCCATTCTAATACTTATATGAGGGATTTAGACATGAATTATTTTCCGTTGAATTTCCTTAGTATTTTATAGGAATTTATGATTAAACATTGAAAAATATCATATTTGTATTTATCTAAGTTAATTTGCAAAGACAATGTGCTAAATAGGTTGTTGTGTAGGTTGTGATGATTCCACAGGGGATGTTGTGGTTACAGTTACTAAAACTCCAAATTATGTTGTTGCAATTTTAGTTCATGATGTTGCTGAAACTTTGAACTCTATTGTTGCAACTCTCACGATTGCAACTCCAATTCAAGTTGTTGTAACTCCATTTTGAGTTGTTGATGCAACTCCACCTCACGTCATTGTTACAACTCTAGTTCATATTGTTGCTACAACTTAGGAAATTCACTGCAACTCACTATTGTATTTCTCAAAAATGTGAGTCAACATTAGAATTATGAGCCTGCGAAACCATGAGCCATTAGAACCTTGAGATGATATTGTTACATAATTGTTATTTTATTATTTCAATTGGAATCAATATTATACATAATTAATTGAGTTGTTAATAATTATTTTGGAATTATATATGAGCCATTTATTGTTTGCTAATTATTAACAAAGCACAAGAGAGATTTGTGTAGGCATATTTATTGTTTGTTAATTGTTAGCAAACAATATGAAAAACTTATAGATCTCAATTATTGGTTGTTATTTTATTTTTAAAGAAATGTTATGTATAAAAGGAGTTTTTCTTTCATGTCACAAGGAGAACTCTTAGAGTATTGTCCAAATCATAATGAAGTAATTTAATTATCAAACTTTTACTTTAATTGTAGTTTATAATTTTTGTAACTTATGATTTGATTGATTAATTTAATTTAATTTTTTTGCATATTTATTTGATTAATTAATCTGATGTATTTCTTTTTGTATGTTTATCTTCTTTGCATATTTACGAAATATTAATTACTTTTAACTAGTTTAATTAATTAAATTCATTCATGATGTCAATGTAACAAGTGTTGGTAATTATCAGCGCTTTGTTCTATAGAGGCAGGGCCCACTTCAATAGAACATAGTATTGTCAAATTTAGGTAGTTCTATTTTTTGGTTGTGTAATTTAACATTGTAGTTATTTATTCATGTAAACTTTGTTTACTTAAATTTGTAATTAATTTTTGGTTTTGTGACTTTATCCACTTATGCAATTAATTATTCATGCATCAATTTATTTATGCAAATGACTATTTGTAATGTTTTCATTTTAAATTAGTTTACATTTATTTATGTTGTCGAATAAATTTGCTCAACATGATGATTACATTTGTTGGTCATATTAGAGAAAAGTGTTGGAAATAATACTGAGAAGGGGGGTGAATCAGTATTAGCAAATCAATAACTTTTTCATTTCCATAATCAGATTCATATACATACTTCAGTTAAGGGAACTCGCATGTACATGCAACTATGATTAATGCAACTAGCGTATATCCAGTGAACTTATGATTCAGTTATTCATCATATGTTGATCTTTAATCAGTGCATCAGAATCTCATTAACCATATAAACAGTAACCAACTGCAGTAAAAATAGAACAAATCATCACGCATAAGAAATACACATGAACACCATGATATAAGGTGGAAACCCAATGTGGGACAAAAACCACCTGCTGCCATCTTCCTTTAATATAAGAAAAACATGTTTACAATCTTGTACTGGCGCAGAATCATACCAGTATGCAGGCACCCACCTGTAGAAGGCTACAACCTTCTCCCCTTCTCCAGCTACTACTGGAAGGGAACTACAACCCCATAGCTCTTGTACTAGTCGATATGTTACCTAATATGTAGGTGTCATCCTACTGAAGGCTCCAACCTTCACTCGTTTTCCAACTGCTACTAGAAGGAAGCTCCAACCCCCTAGATCTTGTACTGGATAATATGTTTACCAGTACGTAGACGTCTGCCTATAGAAGGCTACGACCTTCTCTCTTCTTCCAACGACCACATTTCATAAATTTTCATACTGGATAATCCTGAAGCACAACACCATAATTTGAAGGCCACGTTTCATCCAATTTTCATACTGGAACCATCAACAACATTGAAGCAAAAAATCAATCACCACTGCAATACAACTATTGCATCAACCAACCATCAATCTTCGAAACACTAAAACCCTGTCAACAAAACATAGTCACCAGAACACAGAGCAAACCACAGAACTCTGCAACAACAACTAGATCCAACTGCAACTTCAAATATCATACTTCATACTATATACACTACTCTGATGAGTCGAACCAGCATGTATACACGCTTTTACCAAAGTGAACCCACGTACAGATACACAAATCTTTACTCATAACTTTGCAGCTGTTCCAGACATCAGTCATACACAGATCATAACATCTATACAATATAACATGCGTCAATAATTCAGATCTAGTATATCCATGATCAAACCACATAATGATAATACATTCCAAGCCTTATGATCCTAATCCATCATCCATCATCAACCGCATAGGTGCATACTTGGTTCAGATCAAGCAAAGCATCACAAACTCATAACCAGCATACTAGATCTCACACTTCATCAGATATTCAATCCTTGCACACTTGCACTTTGGCCTAATGATCTTCTTCTCCTTATATAGGTTTAGGCCTCTCTCAATACCATGGTCCAAAACCACGTAGGACCGATACCTTGGACCCAATACCTAGGGTCAATACCTCGAACCAAAAACCATGGACCAATACCAAAATACCATAAACCAAATACCACGGACCAAAACTTAGTTTTCCAACATGTACGTGCCTTTCCTTCTATGAAAGTGCATGTGTATGTTATACATGCCTTTGTATATAGTGAACCTACGTGTATACTCGACTTGTTCAATGGTTAACCTGCGTATACCTTTTCGTATACGCGACTTTGTATATAGTGAATCTGCATGTATATGCGGCTTGGTCAATGGTGAACCTGCGTATACCTTTATTTCTTCATTCTTTGTTGTTTACCTGCTATACTGTGATCTTTCATCTGAGAGAGTTGCCATTAAGGACAACACATGTGTCATACCTATATCATAATACCAACAATCCCCCCCCTTTAGACTTGATGGCAACAACCACATCAAGTCACTCTCCCCCTTTGACATCAAGGGCAAAGGGTGGACCAAGATATTCCCTCCCTTGATATACATTCTATTGTCCATACTCCCCCTACGTACATGCTGAAATCTCTGATTGAGCTCCCCTTTTGTACATGTTAAGATGTATCAATCCGTCCATGCTCCCCCTAAGCACATGCCAAGTCTGCAAAAAGAATAACATGACTCTACAACTCAACTAAGTGAGTATGACCTTCCTATCACCAATGACTTATACATACATCAATCTCCCAACCAAGTGCGGATACACCATTTTGACTCATCCACCCAACCAAGTTGGGATATACCAAATGTTTATACATGACTGAAATAGACATTATTACGTCACCCTTCCCATGCAGAGTGGGGTTATAAATAAGGTCTTTTCATGACCTTTACATCAAACGATATACATGACCTTTTATAACAATGATCAGAAATCTAAATAAGACCATGATAGTCATCAGCAACTATCATACACCATATATGATCTGCACCATAAGCATCTATCACCAGCATCTAGACCTGTAACCTGCAATACCATTCTCTTGGCCAACCAACAATAAGTAGCAAGATGTATCATTTAGCCACATAAGCATCATCACCAAAGATTTCTAACCATAACGCCAACAATGCATTATTCAAAGCATATGTTTCCCCTAAACCTGTTCCATCTATTCACAATCAGATCTGATCATGCATATATTAGCAAGAAGTATCAAGGCATCATCATCAATCAGATATACATCAAGTTAACTTGCGAGGATCAAAAGCTCTTCTAAATAACATCTTATCAGTGCCAACACACTTCCACACACCATCAGTAGATTGTAATCATCATCAAATAGAGAAAATAACTGATTTAATCATATCATACCCTTTTTCTTGAGTCTATCCCACTGCTTTTCCTCAAATCAACATATACGCGACTGTGCAGCTTCGAACTCACGTAGATATGCTACTTGTCTTCATGAAACTTGCGTATGATATTTAGAACACTGAGGTTCCACACCTTCAGCTCCCTATGATTCTGTCATGTATGTATACTCTGTTATGCCACATCTTTCTGATTGCACTTCCTTTTTCTTCCATATCTTCGACTGTGATGATGTTTTCTCCTTTTGGTATGGTGCCCAAAATCTTCTCCTGCATTCCATTGATATATGTCAAAGCTTTTTACATGCATAACATCTTATATGTTTCATATTCCTTCTATAGCAGTCAATGGCTTGTGACCAAACATATTGCAAGCAAAACAGTATCCCTTAAAGTACCTGAAATGTGGTTATTTTTCTGTGTGACGGTCTTGAACCATTCTACTTCTGCATTTGGTTGCAACATGTCCAAAACTATGACATATGAAATATTCGACATTGTTCATCAGAGGAAATAATCGTTTATCACTTCCACAGTTAGGAGTAAAAGATTTTATTGGAAGGATTTATTTCCTTGGTTGTTGATGGGGTTGACCTCTTATCTCCTTGTTGAGAATTTCAATTTTTGCATTAGAGTTCCTTGCCTCACCCTATGAGCTAGATTCACCTTCAACAGATTCATAAAAACCAAGACCAGTTTTGATACCAGGAGACCTTTGACTACTAAGAATATCATCCAAAATCTTAGTACTGTCTTGAAATCGTAACAGTTGATCTTTTTCTTCTAATTTACATTTCAAGATATTTACCTCAACTTGATGTTGTTCTTCCTTTTCCAGATATTGCTTCTTCAAGATTGCTTCAGACTTTCTTCCTTCTTCCACTTGCTACCTTAGTTTGAGAATATCATTTTCCTGTTCTTTATTTTGCTCTTACAACATTTGACATACTTTGAAGGCACACTCCAGCTGATCTTTTAAGCTGATAACTTCTTCTATGAGGGAACTCTCCCTTTTGTTAAATAGATCTTGTTGATCTATGATTTTATCTTATGCTTCATTTTCTTGTTCATCTTCAATCCGAGGTGATTCAGAATCTGAATACTTTCTTCCACTTAACGGCAAGTTGTCACTGTTCCTTTGAGCTATCTTCTTATTCTTATGCGCTTTCTTTCCCATTGTTCTACGGATCTCCTTCAAGCGATCAAGCTTCTACCAAAGGACCTGCTCTGATACCAATTGTTGGAAATAATACTGAGAGGGGGGTGAATCAATGTTAGCAAATCAATAACTTTTTCATTTCCATAATCAAATTCATATATGCTACTTCAGTGAAGGGAACTCGTGTGTACACCCAACTGTGATTAATGCAACTAGCGTATATCCAGTAAACTTATTATTCAGTTAATTCATCATATGTTGATCTTTAATCAGTGCATCAGAACCTCATTAACCATATAAACAGTAACCAACTGTAGTAAAAACAGAACAGATCATCACACATGAACACCATGATATAAGGTGGAAACCCAATGCGGGACAAAAACCACCTGTTGTCATCTTCCTTTAATATAAGAAAAACCTATTTACAATCTTGTACTGGTGCAAAATCATACCAGTACAGAGGCACCCACCTGTAGAAGCCTACAACCTTCTCTCATTCTCCAGCTACTACTGGAAGGGAGCTACAACCCCCTAGCTCTTGTACTAGCCGATATGTTTACTAGTACGTAGGCGTCGGCCTATTGAAGGCTCCAACCTTCACTCGTTTTTAAGCTGCTACCGGGAGGGAGCTCCAACCCCCTGGCTCTTGTACTGGTCGATATGTTTACCAGTACGTAGGCGCCGGCCTACAGAAGGCTATGACCTTCTCTCTTCCTCCAGGGATCACGTTTCATAAATTTTCATACTGGATACTCCTAAAGCACAACACCATAATCTGAAGGCCACGTTTCATCCAATTTTCATACTGGACCCATCAACAACATTGAAGCACAAAATCAATCACCACTGTAATATAACTATTGCATCAACCAATCATCAATCTCTGAATCACCCAATACTAAATCACTAAAACCCTGTCAACAAAACATAGTCACCAGAACATAGAGTAGACCACAGAACTCTGCAACAACAACCAGATCCAACTGCAACTTCAAATATCATACTTCATACTATATATGCTACTCTAATGAGCCAAACCAGCATGTATACATGCTTTTACCAAAGTGAACCTGCATACAGATCTACAAATATTTACTCATAACTTTTGCAGCTATTCCAGACATCAATCATAACCAGATCATAACATTTATACAATAAAACATGCGTCAATAATTCAGATCTATTCTATCCATTATTAAACCACATAATGATAATACATTCCAAGCCTTATGATCCTGATCCATCATCCATCATCAACCGCATAGGTATATCCTTGGTTTAGATCAAGCAAAGCATCACAAGCTCATAACCAGCATACTAGATCTCACATTTCATCAGATATTCAATCCTTGCACATTTTCACTTTGGCCTAATGATCTTCTTCTCCTTATATAGGTTTAGGCCTCTCTCAATACCATGGTCCAAAACCACGTAGGACCGATACCTTGGACCCAATACCTAGGGTCAATACCTCGGACCAAATACCATGGACCAATACCAAAATACCATGGACCAAATACCACAGACCAAAACTTATTTTTCCAACATGTATGCACCTTTCCTTCTGTGAAAGTGTGTGTGTACATTATACATGCCTTTGTATATAGTGAACCTGCGTGTATACTCGACTTGGTCAATGGTGAACCTGCGTATACCTTTTCATATACAGGACTTTGTATACAGTGAATTTGCATGTATACGTGGCTCGGTCAATGGTGAACCTGCATATACCTTTATTTCTTCATTCTCTATTGTTTACCTACTATACTGTGATCTTTCATTTGAGAGAGTTGCCATCAAGGACAACACCCCTGTCATACCTGTATCATAATGCCAACAATCTTCCCCTTTGGACTTGATGGCAACAACCACACCAAGTCACTCCCTCGCTTTGACATCAAGGGAAAAGGGTGGACCAAGATATTCTCTCCCTTGATATACATTCTATTGTCCATACTCCCCCTGAGTACATGCTGAAATCTTTGATTAAGCTCCCCCTTTGTACATGCTAAGATGTATCAATCCGTCCATGCTCCCCCTAAGCACATGCTGAGTTTGTAAAAAGAATAACATGACTCTACAACTCAACTAAGTGAGTATGACCTTCCTATCACCAATGACTCATACATATATCAATCTCCCAACCAAGTGGGGATACACCATTTTGACTCATCCACCCAACCAAGTGGGGATATACCAAATGTTTATACATGACTGAAATAGACATTATTACATCATCCTTCCCATGCAGAGTGGGGTTATAAATTAGGTCTTTTCATGACCTTTACATCAAATGATATACATGACCTTTTATAACAATGATCAACAATCTAAACAAGACCATGATAGTCATCAGTGATTATCATACACCATATATGATCTACACCATAAGCATATGTCACTAGCATCCAAACCTGTAACCTGCAATACCATTCTCTTGGCCAACCAACAATAAGTAGCAAGATGTATCATTTAGCCATATAAGCATCATCACCAAAGATTTCTAACCATAATGCCAACAATGCATTATTCAAAGCATATGATCCCCCTGAACCTGTTCCATCTATTCACTGTCAGATTTGATCATGCATATATCAGCAAGAAGTATCAAGGCATCATCATCAATCAGATATACATCAAGTTAACTTGTGAGGATCAAAATCTCTTCTAAATAACATATTATGAGTACCAACACACTTCCACACACCATAAGCATATTGTAAGCATCATCAAATAGAGAAAATGATTGACTTAATCATATCAGACCCTTTTTCTTGAGTCTGTCCCACAGATTTTCCTTAAACCAACATATACACGATTATGTAGCTTCAAACTCACGTATATATGTTACTTGTCTTCATGAAACTTGCGTATGATATTTAGAACATTGAGGTTCCACACCTTCAGGTCCCTCTAAGTCTATCATGTCTATATACTCTGCTATGCCACATCTTTCAGATTGTACTTCCTTTTTCTTCCATATCTTCAACTGTGATGATGTTTTCACCTTTTGGTATGGTGCCCAAAATCTTCTCCTGCATTCCTTTGCTATATGTCCAAGCTTATTACATGCATAACATCTTATATGTTTCATATTCCTTCCATAGCAAGCAATGGCTTTGTGACCAAACATATTGCAAGCAAAACAGTATCCCTTAAAGTACCTGGAATGTGATGATCTTTTTGTGTGACAGTCTTGAACCATTCTACTTCTGTATTTGGCTACAACATGTCCAAAATTATGACATATGAAACATTCGACATTATTCATCGGAGGAAATAAACATCTATCACTTCTACAGTTAGGAATAAAAGATTTTATTTGAAGGATTTCTTTCCTTGGTTGTTGATGGGGTTGACCTCTTATCTCCTTGTTGAGCATTTCAGTTTTTGCAGTAGAGTTCCTTGCCTCACCCTGCTAGATTCACCTTCAACATATTCATAAAAACCAAGACCAATTTTGATAGCAGGAGACCTTTGACTACTAAGAATATCATCCAAAATCTTAGTACTATCTTGAGATCCCAACAGTTTATCTTTTTCTTCTAATTTACCTTTCAAGATATTTACCTCAACCTAATGTTGTTCTTCCTTTTCCAAATACTGTTTCTTCAAGATTGCTTCATACTTTCTTCCATCTTCCACTTGCTGCCGTATTTTGAGAATCTCATTTTCTTGTTCTTTATTCTGCTCCTGCAGCATTTGACATACTCTGAAGGCACTCTCCAGCTGAGCTTTTAAGCTAATAACTCTTCTATGAGGGCACTCTCCCTTTTGTAAAATAGATCTTGTTGATCTATGATTTAATCTAATGCTTCATTTTCTTGTTCATCTTCAATCTGAGGTGATTCAGAATCTGAATACTTGCTTCCACTTAACGACAGGTTGTCACTGTTCTTTTGAGTTGTCTTCTTCTTCTAATGCGCTTTCTTTCCCATTGTTCTACGGATCTCCTTCAAGCGATCAAGCTTCTACCAAAGTACCTACTCTAATGCCAATTGTTGGAAATAATATTGAGAGGGGGGGTGAATCAGTATTAGCAAATCAATAACTTTTTCGTTTCCATAATCAGATTCATATACACTACTTCAGTTAAGGGAACTCGCGTGTAGTGCAAATTGTGATTAATGCAACTAGCATATATCCAGTAAACTTATGATTCAGTTAATTCATCATATGTTGATCTTTAATCAGTGCATCAGAACCTCATTACCATATAAACAGTAACCAGGTGCAGTAAAAATAGAACAGATCATCACACATAAGAAACACACATGAACACCATGATATAAGGTGGAAACCCAATGTGGGACAAAAACCACCTGCTGTTGTCTTCCTTTAATATAAGAAAAACCTGTTTAGAATCTTGTGCTGGTGCAAACTTATACAGTACGCAGGGACCCACCTGTAGAAGGCTACAACCTTCTCTCATTCTCCAGCTACTACTGGAAGGGAGCTACAACCCCCTAGCTCTTGTACTAGCCGATATGTTTACTAGTACGTAGGAGCCGGCCTACTGAAGGCTCCAACCTTCACTCGTTTTCCAACTGCTACTGGAAGGGAGCTCCAACCCCCTTGCTCTTATATTGGTCAATATGTTTACCAATACGTAGGCATCGGCCTACAATTGGCTATGACCTTCTCTCTTCCTCTAGGGACCACGTTTCATAAATTTTCATACTGGATACTCTTGAAGCACAACACCATAATCTAAAGGCCATGTTTCATCCAAAATTCATATTGGACCCATCAACAACATTGAAGCACAAAATCAGTCACCACTGCAATACAAATATTGCATCAAACAATCATCAATCTTTGAATCACCCAATACTAAATCACTAAAACCCTGTCAACAAAACACAGTCACCAGAACACAGAGTAGACCACAGAACTCTGCAACAACAACCAGATCCAACTGCAACTTCAAATATCATACTTCATATTGTATACGCTACTTTAATAAGCCGAACCAACGTGTATACGCGCTTTTACCAAAGTGAACCCACGTACAGCTCTGCAAATATTTACTCATAACTTTGCAGCTATTCCATACATCAGTCATAACTAGATCATAACATTTATACAATAAAACATGCGTCAATAATTCAGATCTAGTCTATCCATGATCAAACCACATAATTATAATACATTCCAAGCCTTATGATCTCGATCCATCATCCATCATCAACCGTATAGGTGCATCCTTGGTTCAGATCAAGCAAAGCATCACAAACTCATAACCAGCGTATTAGATCTCACACTTCATCAAATACTCAATCCTTGCACACTTGCACTTTGGCCTAATGATCTTCTTCTCCTTATATAGGTTTAGGCCTCTCTCAATACCATGGTCCAAAACCACGTAGGACCGATACCTTGGACCCAATACCTAGGGTCAATACCTCGAACCAAAAACCATGGACCAATACCAAAATACCATAAACCAAATACCACGGACCAAAACTTAGTTTTCCAACATGTACGTGCCTTTCCTTCTGTGAAAGTGTGTGTGTATGTTATACGCGCCTTTGTATATAGTGAACCTACGTGTATACTTGACTTGGTCAATGGTGAACCTGCATATACCTTTGTATACAGTGAACCTACGTGTATACGCGGCTTGGTCAATGGTGAACCTGCGTAAACCTTTCTTTCTTCATTCTTTGTTGTTTACCTGCTATACTATGATCTTTCATCTGAGAGAGTTTTCATCAAGGACACAACCTGTGTCAAGTCATTTATTTTTTCTTTTGTGATATTTTTTTGTAAGTGTGAGTTTAATTTCCTACAAGTGTTCTCTTTACTTTTTTGCAAAGTGTGGATTTGACTGCAAGTGTGATCTGAACTCCGAAGTTTGTAGAACCTTGCCAAATCTTGTGAGTTATTTGCTTTCCCTCCAAAAATGTGATAATTGATATTACAAATGTAAACTAAACTAATGAAAGTAAAAAGTGTGATCTTATAGTGCACGGTAACGCGCAAGTCCCTTACAAACCTCAATGTGACAATTAAATTCACAGTCATTTGGTTGTTTTTTTTAGAAATTAGAAGCATAATTAAAAGTCCCTTCATTTTTAGCGTCGGTGTCAAGGATTTACCAAAGGTACATTATTGTTTGCATTGGCTTGAATTTCATGTTTTTGCATGCATAAGATATTTTGTTCTTTTGTTGCTTTTAAAGTGCATGATATAGGTCATTTAGATACATTGATTGAATTGTTGATCATTTTTGTGGTGCAATAAGAGCCACCCATAGTAATAACCTCTCTTTTGAAAGAAGATTGGAAGGAGGATTGAAAGAATCAATGAATGCAAAAAGAGCCAAGGGAATGTCATCAAGCTTGAACATGGATTGACTATCAAGGTATGAAATATATTATCGTTTTCCTTAATCTGGTAGCTTTTCATATCACAATTTTGTTGTTGGAAATTATCTTCTCTCCTAAAATTGTTCTTCTCACTCCTCCCTCCCACATTCCTTCTTCCATACTTTTTTTCCATACACTTAGTCTCTTTGATTTTGGAAAAATGTGTGTTAAAATCAAAGAATCAATGTTCATGAAATTAATGGTTAGAAATAGTACTCGGGTATACTTGGTGAATTTTGATTACATGTCTACTCAATTTTCTTGGTAAAATAGTATTATAGAATTGACATTGGTACAACCCATATCCAAATCATTCTCCTATAGAAGTGGTGAGCACCATGGTTGGGTACCTAGGTGTCTCGATAGATGGGAATGTGTCCATAAGATGACCAATGGTTTAGTCCTTACATTAAAGTTTATGTTTGGCCTTGGAGTACAACATGTTCTCTAACAATCTATACTAGTATAAGAGTGTTTGTATCAAAGACACAGTTGGTTCCAAATTGGTATATTTCTTTAATCATAACCTTAGAAATGAACAGAGAATTATTATCATTTGATAGATATAATCCATGCTCTCTCCATAGAATTTCATATTTCATATTCTCTTATTGTTTCTTTGTTAATGACCGTTAATATGAATAACATTGATACATCCCGTATCCAGACCATTCTCCTATAGAACTATAAATAACCATGGTTGGGTATCTAGGTGTCTCGATAGATGGGAATGTGTCCATAATATAACCAATAGTTATTTCCTTACATTTAGTTGATGTTTGGCCCTGGAGTACAATTGGTTCCCATTAAATTTGTACTAGTGTTTGGCCCAAAGGTACACCTGGTTCCTAGTTAGGTATATTACTGTTAATCATAATGTTGGGTCCCTATAATACTAGTGATTACCCCATTACTATTGAGTTATACCCTTTATTATATTGATGTACCCATGTAGTGCCCATATTGTTACTATTGTGCCCCATAGAAGCCCACTATTATTATTATTGTGCCCTTACATTATTATTGTTATGTAGGCTCTGATTATGTTATGACCCCTTAGACTCCTATATATAGAGAGGAGGTCTTTTCATTTCAATCATCCCAAGAATTGTTCATTTATGTAATGTAAAGGAGGTTTCCCCCTCGAAGAGGCTGAATTCTAAGGCGTTGATCTCTCTTTTCTATCTTTTCTTTAGCTAGTTTCATAACATTTGGTATCAGAGCTTTGGATTCTAGGGTTTCGCTGCTCCAAACGGGTCATCGTGGCATTTTTGCTATAACTTTTTTTCTGAGACGTTTCAGAAGTTGAAAAAAACCCATTTGAGAAGCCATCGTGCTAAATCTCGGGGCCAAATTTTAGAGCTTTTTGCGCTATATTTACGGAGATATGATCTGAGGAAGTTGGTCTTTTTGCAGACTCCTGAATTACATTCCAAACAGGTGACCTGGGGAAAATCGTCATAATTGTTTCTTTGAGCATTGGATTTAAATTTCGTAAGAAGGTACAGAAAAAGGACGGACTATAGTTTCTTCTATATATTTTTTAGAGCTAAAGGTCGAAACAGTAACTCGTGGCACGTCGTACAAGTTCGCTCTACTGAACTAGTCTATAATCAAGTCACTGTGGGATATTTCGCATAACTCTTCCTTGGAGAATCCAATTTGGATCAGAATGGTGGCATTGGAAAGTGGACACAGAGGGCTACCAGAGGTTTCAATTTCAGAACTAGATGTTCTGAAAGTACAGAGATACATCAGAGGCAATATCGAGCTCCTACAAAGAAAAAAAAGGTGTGTAGATTCTTTTAAATTTTTGCTTAAGATTGGTTTGAAATTTT
>APFE030731763.1:0-26176 GCA_000404065.3 Pinus taeda | reverse complement strand
AGAAATCATTCAAGATAAACCACTTTGCATAAGAAGTTAGGCAAAACAGTTGTGAACAACATATCGCATAATAAGCTATTCATATGTCAGGCATAAACAATATGACTCCACCGTACAGAAGTGCCAAATGGTAACCCATACATTCATGCAATAACATATAAACAACTGAAAACTATAAATTACTTAAAGAATATAAGCAGAAATGGTCAAGAGATAAAAGTACCATTTATGACTGGTTCCACTCATAAGCTTCAAGCAACAATGATTTATCTCTCCTTTCTCTAACATCTACTAAGAGTACAGAAGTGCAACATCAGTAGAAAATATCAAATGCAAACATTAATAAACCTTGATCCATCCATTCATCAAAACCACCTCCGAGGGTGCAAAAGTGCATGTTCTGAGGACGCGTTTTTGACAAATCTCTGGACCATTCTCTAAATTCCTAAGAAGGGTTTAAATATTGCTAGCTAATTAACTTGATTACATAAATTTAGGATCCAGTTTTCAAATGACCGTCCTTCTGATAAAGCAAAATTATTTCTAAAAATTGAATCTGACTCTGAACTATTTCTGTATTTCCTCCTTAGTGCTGTAAGCATGTGATGCAGGAGCATCAAGGACATTTTTCATTTGTAAATATGTGATAAAAGGGGGGTGTGACATTTTTATTATTTTATTAATTAATTTGTTATTTTTAATAAAATAGGAGAAAGTGAGGATTTTGTAAATATTCTTTTAAGGAATATGAGAGAAAATACAGTTAGAATTAATGAGGGAGCCTAAGTTGGAATTAGTTTCTAAGTCTTAGGGATGAGAATCTATCTTTTAGGGATGTTGAGAGATTTAGGGATTTGTTGAGATACTAAAGGGATTGAACATTTAATTAAATGATTTTTTAAATTGTGAGCCTCAAAAGCATTGAGGAGGAGTGAGCGTGAGAGAGTGAATGTGAGAAGTTCTCCTTGGGAGCCTTCGGGTAGTTGTAAAAGGGTCATAGATCTGTATATCTGGCCATGAATGTAAATCTCTTGTGAATGTTTATTTTACGTAAATCTGAGTATGTTCTGTATCAGCATGATTGCTTAATTAATTCTGAGATATGGCATCATTGAATTCCTTTGGTATATGTTTAACTCTGTGGGTAGACAGTGTTTAGATGTTTAATTCTTATATTGAATGGTGGATATCGTATTTTTCCAAACGTAATTACTGGGGGTGTTGACTGTATTTTGTGGTGGTGCATTGGCTCTTTTGGTATGGCGAGATCGCATGTAGTTTCGTTAAGCATCGGAGGTATTGTTGAGACTTATTAGCCGGAGGCGCATGCTATGTTGGACAGGTCCATATTAGCAACCAAAACTATAGTTACTGTCTCTGCCCAAGACCCATCTGCGTTGAAAGATCTTTTAAAATCTCTGGACGGTGTTCCCTTTACAAAGGTTCTTTTAGAAACGAGCGGTAGCAGAGTAAAGAGCAGTTCCGGATTGAGGCGATTGTGTGTGTTTATTTCTCAGAGCAGAACAATAGATTCTTCAACCTGCGATTTCCATTTTAAGATTTCCATCGATCCATTTGTCTCCTGATGTTCAAAGTTGCGCTTCGTTCCTCAAATAATGTGATTTTATGACTGCTTAAAGGTGCCTATCGAAGGTGGGAAGCTATCCATTGAATCAACTACAGGAAAGCGGAACTGGTGAGTTATCAAAGGTCACATACAATTGTATAAGTCCATTGAGAAGTCCACTGTTTTAATGATCGCAGAGTTGTATAAACAATCGGGACTGTCATGCGGAATTTGCTGTGATTAGTTCGAGGATTAGAGTCTATATAATAGACACTGGTCCGTTTGCTGGGTGGCGATCACAATTTATATGACTTGACCAACTTTATATGTCAATCTTAGCCTTTGCCTGATAAAATCCTGTTTGAAACCAGTGCCGGCCGACTGATACATAAGAGCCTGCCTATAGAAATCGGTGTTGTATATACATACAAGCTTTGTTCAGAGTTATATAAATTCGGCTGCGTAAAGGTTTGGTGGAGCGATATATTCAATTCCCGGTGTGGTCATATATATTTATATGCCTTCGATCATGGTATGATTACAATGTTGTGTCATTGGAACTCTGAGGTAAAGCGCACCCTTTAATTATGCTCAGCCATTATATTTTGAGGTTGATATATGCTGCTGTGAGTATATATAAGATAGTATATATATATCTTTCTTATGTGGTGCAACCACCAGCTAAAGAATTCTTTTAAGAAGTCGTGGAGCGCACTGTATTAAACAAGCATGAATTTGATAAATCGCGATGAACCAAGCTTTTATATGCATGGTGAAGGAAAGATCCTGGTAGTAGTGGCCTGGGAGTGAGCTGGGTTGCATCAGGTGGTATCAGAGCTAGAATGCTCTGTTGAAGATATTTGTTTTTTTTTTTTCTCTGAATGAAAATATAAAGTTTTGTTGAATTGAAATGTATTTTTGTTGAAAGACTGAAGGGACGATCAGATTTCTAAATCTGATATGCAGCATACACAATTGGAAGTGAACAGGATTGCAGGGAGGAAAAGATCATGCAAGATCTTAAGAGGTGAGATGATTTTCCTGATTTGAAATTTGTAAATGAAGTTTATGGTTGCAGAGAAGATGATGGCAGCGAACCTGGCATTTAGCTAAAGGCTGAATAAGGAGGAAGAAGGTGAGTTGAAGAGATAGCCTGAAGAGAGCAGAGAGAGTGCTCGAAAGGTTCCAGAGGCAGTGAACCAGTACTTACCAAAAGACTGAGTGAGGACAGCTTGGTGAGGTAAGTGGCGGCAAGACAGGAGAGCTTGTTGCAGAGGCTAGTGCAACTCATGGCAAGTGAGAAGATGATCACGGAGGATCAAAGAAGAGGTTCAGAGGAACGCCACAACGATGAGATGACTGCAGAAGTAAGAGAAAGAGAGATTGCAGTAATGAAGGTACAATTGCAGGTACTAGAGGAATGGATGCAAGAGAAAGAAAACCAGAATAGAGGATGGATCTTTCCACTGAAGGGAAAGAGAGTGGTTTGGAAACAATTGCAGAGGAGGTTGAGGCAAATTGTGATTGCCTTGTTGAAAAGGGAACTTAGAGTTCTTGAGCCAGAGATGGAATTGGAGGAAGCAGTCAAGACTGAAAAGTCTTGTGATTTAAAAACTAATGAGTTGTGTGTGTTTGCAGGTACAGTACAAGGAGATGAGAAAGCTTTAGAGTTTGTTCAAGAAAAATTGAATCTGAAGGATGTTCAGATCGATGTTGAGATAGAAAAATCTCAGAAGGAGATGAAGACGAAGGAGTCTAATCAAGATATTGATGCAGAAAGAGAAGGACCAGCTGATGATTGGTCAAGCATTGGTGAAGGTATGGAAAATCGTATGAAGTTTCCAAGTTCTACTTCTAATGAAGTTGTTGAATTTTATAGGAAACTAGATCTCTAGAGAAGAGAGTTGGAGAGACAAAGGACTTATGTGCAGGATAATTTTCTGAGGAAGCAAGGCAGGAAAGTTCTCATGAATGATAGTTATGGAGCAGATGATGGTAAGAAGGAGAGACTAGTTAACAGTCTCATGGTGAATACAAATCAGCATACTAATGTGCTGACAAAAGAGTTGGAAATTGAACTGATAAGGCGGATGATGATGAAAGAATCCCGGAAGAGGCCAACAGCAGTAAAACAAAGGAGAAGCAGGAAAAGAAAGACAGTAAAAGATTGTGAGAGCATAGCCAGTGGAGAAATGCAACATAAAGTGTGGAAACCTGGAGAAGAACATCAAAAAGAAGCAGTGGCAAGTGGAAAGTTGCAACACAAGATATGGGATCCAGGCATACACAGATCCGAACACATGATCAGGCGATCATGATTAATTTTAACGTTGGATTTCTGATGTAGGAGCATCAAGGACATTTTTCATTTGTAAATATGTGATAAAAGGGGGGTGTGACATTTTTATTATTTTATTAATTAATTTGTTTATTTTTAATAAAATAGGAGAAAGTGAGGATTTTGTAAATATTCTTTTAAGGAATATGAGAGAAAATAGAGTTAGAATTAATGAGGAAGCCTAAGTTGGAATTAGTTTCTAAGTCTTAGGGATGAGAATCTCTCTTTTAGGGATGTTGAGAGATTTAGGGATTTGTTGAGATACTAAAGGGATTGACCATTTAATTAAATGATTTTTTAAATTGTAAGCCTCAAAAGCATTGAGGAGGAGTGAGCGTGAGAGAGTGAGTGTGAGAAGTTCTCCTTGGGAGCCTTCGGGCAGTTGTAAAAGGGACATAGATCTGTATATCTGGCCATGAATGTAAAGCTCTTGTGAATGTTTATTTTATGTAAATCTGAGTATGTTCTGTATCAGCATGATTGCTTAATGAATTCTAAGATATGGCATCATTGAATTCCTTTGGTATATGTTTAACTCTGTGGGCAGACAGTGTTTAGATGTTTAATTCTTATATTGAATGGTGGATATCGTATTTTTCCAAACGTAATTACTGGGGGTGTTGACTGTATTTTGTGGTGGCGCATTGGCCCTTTTGGTATGGCGAGAGCGCATGTAGTTTCATTAAGCATCGGAGGTATTGTTGAGACTTATTAGCCGGAGGCGCATGCTATGTTGGACAGGTCCATATTAGCAACCGAAATTATAGTTACTGTCTCTGCCCAAGACCCATCTGCATTGAAAGATCTTTTAAAATCTCTGGACGGCGTTCCCTTTACAAAGGTTCTTTTAGAAACGAGCGGTAGTAGAGTAAAGAGCGGTTCCGGATTGAGGCGATTGTGTGTGTTTGTTTCTCAGAGCAAAACAACAGATTCTTCAACCTGCGATTGCCGTTTTAAGATTTCCATCGATCCATTTGTCTCCTGATGTTCAAAGTTGAGCTTCGTTCCTCAAATAATGTGATTTTATGACTGCTTAAAGGTGCCTATCGAAGGTGGGAAGTTGTCCATTGAATCGACTACAGGAAAGCAGAACTGGTGAGTTATCAAAGGTCACATACAATTGTATAAGTCCGTTGAGAATTCCACAGTTTTAATGATCGCAGAGTTGTATAAATAATCGGGACTGTCATGCGGAATTTGCTGTGATTAGTTTGAGGATTAGAGTCTATATAATAGACACTAGTTCATTTGCTGGGTGGTGATCGCAATTTATATGAGTTGACCAACTGTATATGTCAATCCGAGCCTTTGCTTGATAAAATCCTGTTTGAAACCAGTGCCGGCCGATTGATACATAAGAGCCTGCCTATAGAAATCGGTGTTGTATATACATACAAGCTTTGTTCAGAGTTATATAACTTCGGTTGCATAAAGGTTTGGTGGAGCAATATATTCAATTCCCGGTGCGGTCATATATATTTATATGCCTTCGACCATGGTATGATTACAATGTTGTGTCATTGGAACTCTGAGGTAAAGCGCACCCTTTAATTATGCTCAGCCATTATATTTTGAGGTTGATGTATGCTGCTGTGAGTATATATAAGATAGTATATATATATCTTTCTTATGTGGTGCAACCACCAGCTAAAGAATTCTTTTAAGAAGTCGTGGAGAGCACTGTATTAAACAAGCATGAATTTGATAAATCGCTATGAACCAAGCTTTTATATGCATGGTGAAGGAAAGATCCTGGTAGTAGTGGCCTGGGAGTGAGCTGGGCTGCATCAGCATGCAACATTCGACTGGGAAGAGTCGGCTGGTTTCCTTCCCCTTTCGTGTGTGCTATAAAAATAGAACTAACAAGCGTTGGCACCACTTTCTGGTAAAATATAAGATATTTTAGAGAATCTTCCTCTGACTGGGTGTATTCAC
This sequence comes from Pinus taeda, assembly GCA_000404065.3. Classification (NCBI taxonomy): domain Eukaryota; kingdom Viridiplantae; phylum Streptophyta; class Pinopsida; order Pinales; family Pinaceae; genus Pinus; species Pinus taeda. The sequence goes on along the minus strand of APFE030731763.1, from coordinate 20,336 downwards.
TATGTGTATACTTGGTAATAACTCAAATTTCCCTCAAATTGATTCTTCTTTTGCTATTTCGGTTTCTGGCCTTGCAAACGACTGGACGAGTTAAAGACTTTACTCTCTCAACAATTCTCTGGATCGAAACTGCCTCCGTTCTTTATTCCAGGCTTTTCTGGTGTGTAAGCTTCAGGGTTTTTTGTAATCATGTTGCTTTTGTGCACCTTTGATTCTGAGCTTTAGATGACCTATCGACATCAGCATCTGTTGAGTGATACTCTGGAATTTGTGGTCCTATCGTATGCGGCATCCGTTTCTGAAGGGATTTCTTCTCCGTTCTCCGAGCATTGGCGCTTTCCCCTTTTCCTTAGATGTTTCCAGCACATTGCTTCATGTTATTTCCTGTTTTATAGTTTATGCAAAGGAAAAGAGTAATGGTAATAAAGATTGACATGAAAGCTTTAAATCTTATGTATGCATAATTATGACACTCATAGCAAACTGACCCTTCGAAAAACAAAAAAGTTGTCATTCTTGGATAGTTTGGCGTACAATCATTAATTTCTTTTTAAGGCGCGTGCTTAATTTTGATTAATGGACAACTTTCCTTGAATACTACGCCGAGGAAAATTTACGTTCATTGCAGATCGCAGATCGTAGATCGCATTATAGCATCACGACATCATAATATCAGATCATCGCAGTATCGCAAATCGCAGATCGTAGAAATTAGCCATTGTGTGCTACTTTACGCGATGTTGCGATATGAGACGTCACATATCAGCCGTCGGAGATTTCTTAAGTTTTTCATTTAAGAGTGCTTCATAGTGAATGCGATGCGATGAATTTCGCATCACTTCTTTGAAGTTTATTATGCTCATAAAAAAATGTTTCATTCTTTTGTCGCGATAAAGTTTTAAGGAATCAAAAACAAAAATGTTCATAAAACCGTTTGTTTGAATTTTTATTAAGGGTCCCCATTTGCTTGGTGTTATTGCTAATATCAAACAAAGAGGGGGGTTGTTGGTGGCCACAACACCTTTCCATCAATGTCTTATTCATTCTTTCTGCAACAACATTTTGGTGAGGTGTATATGGAGTAGTCTTCTGTCGTGCTATACCACACTTCTTACAAAATTCTTCAAAATCCTTGCTGCAAAACTCTCCACCATTATCTTTCCTCAGCACCTTTATCTTCATCTCTGTCTGATTTTCCACGAGAGCCTTAAATTATTTAAACCTATCAAAGGCTTCAAATTTCTTCTCAAGGAAATATATCCATGTATTCCTTGAGAAGTCATCTATAAATGATACATAGTACACAGACTTACCTAGTGATGGAACCTTCACAGGTCCAAACACATCATTGTGCACAAGTTCTAATATTTATTTCGCCCTCTTACTACAAGAGGGGAAACTCACTCGATTCTGCTTCCCATATACACAATTTTCACAGAAATCAAAATCCAGAGAGCTATTACTCATACCTTCTACCATACCTTTACCATGAAGTATTCGAAGGCCCTTCTCTCCAATATTCCAAGCCTTTGATGCCACAACATGGTCTTCTCTCCAAAGACCAATAGATTTTATGCTCCACTTTCAAGAACCATAGAACTGTTGCACTCATCAATAACAGTGCTACCTTGCAGTTTGTACAGAGTTCCAATTCGAACTCCCGGTATCAATACTAGTGCTCCCTGAACCATTTTATAGGTATCCTTCTTGAACACTATTTTTACACCTGCATCGTCCAACTTGCTTATAGAAATCAAATTCTTGGCCAATGCAGGAATATGAAGAACACCCGGAAGTGTTCTAATCCTTCCACCTTGCAACTTCAACTTTAATTTTCTGCGACCAACAATTCTAGCCTTCCTATCATCATCTAAGAAGACATCACCACCATCATATTTCTCATACTTGTAGAACAACTCTCTATGGGGAGTGAAGTGAAAGGATGCACCTGATTCAATCAACCATGCCTCATGATCTACATGTGTACTTGAAGGAGCCAAGTACACATCCCCACCTTCAAAATACAAATCACATTGCCCTAATGATGGACTCACTAAGCTAGTCTGAAACATTGGTTTCAAAAATTGTTCAGAAGTTTTTCCACAAACATTAAAAAAAAAAAAAAGTCATCTGAGGGTGTTTTCGCCTCTACAGAAGGAGCATCATCAGATCCCTTTCCTTTATCAGGAGCTTTAGATTTACAGTCCCTTTTGTAGTGCCCTTCCTTTCCGCATTTCTAGCACACCACCTTTACAATTTTTCCTGGAGATTTAAATCTCCCTCTAGATTTATATCTCCCACTTGATAACTTATTTTTGTTTTTTTTTTCTGGGACCGTCCTTGTATAGACAAGGCATCACCATTTGCACTCTCCATATTTTTCTGTCTTATCTCCTCTGTCAGCAAGGATGAGACTATTTCATAAAAATGCAAGGCAGTTACATTGCTACCTATTGCAATAACCAGACTATCCCACAAATCTGGTAGAGAACACAACAAATTGATGCACTTATCTTCATATGAAATTTTAATATCAACAGATGCTAACCGACTTATCATAGGATTAAATGCGTTCAGATGCTCTATCACCAAGTCTCCATCTTTCATCGTCAAGTTATACAACTTTTTCCACAGGAACAATTTATTCACCAGAGACTTAGATTGGTACAAAGTCCCTAACTTGTCCCACAAAGCCTTCGTCGTAGCTTCCCTTGATACATTTAGCAATACTAAATTTGAGACACACAATTGTATTGTGCTCTTTTCCATCCGATCCAACTTCTTCCATTCTTCATCAGACACTCCCATTGGTTTAGTACCTAGATCTACCACGATCCACTGATCTTTATCCACCAATAGATCCTCCATCTTGAGTTTCCACAACTCAAAACTCTGACCATTAAATTTCTCGATCTCTATCTTTCCACTGCTCACCATCTTCTTTCACAACCAGAATCGATCTTGCAGATCTCCCATTGAACAAGGTCTACCATGGGCCCGAGCGAAACCCCTCAGCACCAAAGGTGTCCCCTTAAAGCCAAAACTACTCTGATACCAAATGTAGGTTTTAACCCCATTCAGAAATTACCTACATACGAATTCTAAAACATCGAAAATAAACAATGCAAGATCATAACACATAAAACACATATACATAGAGATTTTCCCCTGGATCCCAAAACCAAGACTACCAGCTTGTTTTTTTTCATTATGTTCCTTTCAATGTTATAATACATATTTATACATGGCGAAGCATCCAATACCATGGACCGAAAACCATCGCATCCAAAAACATGTCCGAAAATCATGCACAAAACCATAGGTGGATCTGCCCATCCTAACATAGGGTCCAAAACCAAAATTTTCTGGGGCGCTACCCCGGACCCCATAAAGTGGGGTTACGGGTAAGCCTCAAACCACCTGTGACCCCCCCCCCCCCGCTACACAATCGGTGCAATGAAGGATGGCTCCACCCCCCCTCTAACCCCCCGGTTAACTATGTGGGCTAGTTGTGGAAAGAATATAACATAACCCAACATCAAACCGAAATCAATCGAGAAGATAATTAACACCAAAGCAACTCTAGTGCTGGAATGTAAAAGGCAATTTGCATGTAAATCAAGTAAATAAATTCCACACAATGGAAACAATCTTAAATGATGTAATGAAATGATATGTTCATATTCAGATGGATGGCTGACAGTTTGACAAGTGGGCCCTTGCAGAATTATGTCTTCCTTCTGATCTTCCTTCCACACAAACAACCTATCCTTGCAATGTTACAATCTTCTTGCACTAGTGCAGGTATAATATCTATGTGAAAAGGTATATACGACTTTCCTTACTAAAGACTTATGTCTTAGTGGAGGTGCTCTATGCCTAAGTGCTTAGAGCACTCTGTCTCTGTGACAAGAGACCAACTCTTGCACCAAAGCAGAGCTTCCTTCACCTAGTTTCCAAACTACTTACAAAAATACTGAAAGATGTGCTGGAAAAGAATTGCAACTGTAAATGAAATTCTGAAGTAAATTATCTATTAAAAAGGAAATGCTTCAACTCATTACACCTTGCAAAGGAAATAAACTTCATGAAATAAAAGCACTTCAAAAGAATCAAATAGTAGTCTAAGTGTTTTGCATGTGTTATCTAACTTTAGTAATCCATTTAAAGATGCTTATGTTCTTTGCAAGTGTATTATGTTTATGATGATTTTATGCAAATGCTTCCAGATCCTCTTAAAGGTGTACTTTTAATACCAGAGACAGTTACGAAATTAATAATTCATTCACTTGCGTAATAACTGGAAATAATATGCAAAGAAGTGATTCACTATTCACTGCAAAAGAATGATTAAACCAAAGTGCAGGCAACAACATGAAATGGTGTAGGAAAGAGTTCTATGCATGATTTGATAAAAAATGAGCTAATCCAGAGATTGAGAATAAAAGAAATGCAAGCAACAAATCTCATAAACAAAGTAAACACAGCTAACTCTCAAACCACAGATCCATTTCACACGTTAGCTACAAAAGATATTTTAAATCAGAGCTTGAACGATAAATATTAAAACTATAACATCACACAGCTACAAACGAAATATCCACACCTTCTTTCTGAATAATGAAAGCGAGAGGGGTAAACGAGATGGGCTGGTTGGGCCCTAGCCAACTAGCTCGTTCCCCTTCTAAGGAACGAAAAAGCTCAACACTTCAAAAGATACATCAAATATAAACTAGACGTTGTGTATGAAAATCATGGAAACTCTGTTGTATTACTTGATTTGGAAAATATACATGACAGAGTAGTCCAGCCCCAGAGCTGAGGTGATAACCAAATTACATAAACAAATTAAAATCGATGATTCCTTCTGACTAGCCTCCTCCTACCTATATCTATATTATATATATCCTTTTGGCTCTAGCTGTTTTCACTAATTATAGACATTTCTTGTTTAGGCCTTTTGGACGAATAGACTTAGAAACCAAAATTACAAAATTAGCCAACAGTTATAATACACATGAATCTCGTTTGGTCGTAACCTAGCTTTGGAAAATATTCCCTGATTGCACACCACTTGTTATCCTGCTTCAGTTCATCAATAGCTAAACTCAGAATCAAGGATCAAGACCTATCCTCATGGAAGATTTGGCTTCTTGGAAATCTTGAATAATCTTTGTGGTGGTGCGAGCCTCTACCTGCACTAGTCATACTCATTCATAATTAATACTGAGTTCCATGATTACTATAGGAAATTAATATGAGTTACAATAGATATGTAAATAGGCATGAAATCCATATAAAATGATTAATAAAGTGATGAAATAAATCTTAATATAAAATATGAGCATGTGCACGAATGGGTAACTATATTGTATTGAGAAAAAACAGAGGTTGATTTTGATGGAAATGGGGTAGAAAATAGGGAAATTTATGATACCAACATCCTCCCATCCCTAAGCTATTGTGTGTCCTCACACAATGTTTTACCTCTGCAAAAAACCTTCAAAAATGAATGGCCAACTCCTTAGTCCTAAACTTCAATGTTTATTCCCGTTGTTACTATCTTCGGCTTCTTGTCTCCCGTTTTTCACAACTGCTTAGTCACCTTCTTGAGGCGTTTATAGCATTTTGAAGCCTGATAATTCCATACCTTTACTTGTTGCTTCTGCCCCTTTACTTCTCCAAGTAACTCCACCTCGCTCTGTTTCTGCCAACTCTGCTCTTTCATGACCTGGTTCAAAGCCTCCAAGTCATGGATTTTTTGCTCCAAATCTACTATTCTACTATTGAGGAAAAGAGTGGAGGGTGTTGTGCTAAGATCTTTAGGTGTGAACATCTTTTCTGCCACGGACATGAAACAAGTCCCATCATCATCAAGATCAAGGTTGTCAAAATCTTGTTTTATAACCTTGTTGAGGATTTCTATTCTCAGGCTTTTCTCGTTACTAAGGGTTTTGATGCCCTCACCAATCTTTGTGCCTTCTGCACTCAATTCCCTGGGGCTCTTAACACCTTTTTCTCCTGGCTTCTCATGGGATTCAACACCTTGCCTTTCCAAATTAGTAAGGATTTTGGTTCCTCAATCTTTTACAACTGCAGGGACATCAGTACCCTATCCTTAAAACACCGCCGGGTCTTCAATACCCTAACCTTCAAAAATTGTAGGGTCTTCAGTACCCTGACCTTCTAAAATCATAAGGTCTTCAGTGCCCTAACCCTCCAAATCATTAAGGGTTTCTATGCCTAGTTTACTGAAATTATCAAGACCCTCTGCATGTTGTTCCTCTTTGTTCTCTTCTACTTTCACTTCACTAGTATGCGGTGTTGACATCATCTTTCTGCTCCTTAGCCTATTGACAAATGTTGACAATAGGACATCGTCTTCTGCATTCTCATCATCTTCCATAATATGTGCCATTGCATCTATAAGCATCGAGAGATTATGAACTATGGGGGAACTTTGGGGTGCTTCATCGATTACGATTTGAGAACTTAACTGGTTCGTCCCTTGGGCAACAATTTTCCTCCTCATTGAGGTTCTAGTCTTCCTCTTCTTTTCCACGGGTGGAGTGTTCTCAATTACCCTCTTCTCTGCTTTCACTGGTGAACTTTTACCTTACCTCTTGGTAGGAGACAATGTCCCTTCCTTTATCTTCTTACATGTACTGGTACTAGCAGAGTCTTCTGCACCCCTTGCTCGGAATTCTTTTAGAAATGCTCCCCACGTTATCCCCTTTTCTTATAACTTTTTCTTGACCAAAATTGTAATAAGCCCGTGATGGAAAAGCTTGTTTGCAACCTGGCTTGTACTACTACTCTGCATGTTTTTTGCCATCTTCTCAAGGCTTCTGAGCAAGAAGCGAGGAAAATTAATCAATTTTCCTACCTCGAAATGAAACAACAATTGGAGGTGGTATACAAATTCCAAGGTATAGCATCCTTCTCTAGTTGCAAACTTCTGCAATATAAACACTAAATCAAACCACTTCCCGACCATGGCAGTCTGTGGAAGTCCCTTTCTCCATTCGACCTTAATTTTCTTATCGACCACAAATTGGTGCCAACGCTTCTTTGTGAGCCGCTCTTTTTTAAAACAATGCTCCCTTGTAAGTGGAAAACCTGTGGCTTGTGCGATGAAATCCTCTGTAATTTTGAATTTTAAGGACCCGACCCTGACTCGGCCTTCTTTGAATGTCCTTGCAAACTCTAATGCTAATGCCATGTCGAACCTGTCAAACTTTTGTAGAAATGGCAGGAACCCATATTCTTGCAATAGTGCAAGACTGTTCCTGTACTCGGCGATTTGTTCAATTTCCTACAAAAACAATTGTTCATTCGTCATAGGTGCCATTTTGAACCACACTCCACTTTTCTCTGTTCACACCCTCCAAGGAATTTCCGAGCGACTCCATCGTTTGCGGAGAGTTTTATGCTTGAGGTTCATTGCCCTCTGTCTTTTCAGATCCACTCACACGACTATCTTGGAACAACACCCCCCCCCCCCACCCCACAATTGGGTATTGATTCCTGTCAGCTCGCTATGGGTGAATTGTGATGATTGGATGCAATGGTGGTATAGGCGGCGGTGGTGCAATAGCTACAATGATCAGATTGTGGGTAAGCTAAAAATGTTGAAGCAGTGTGAAATCATTTCAAGGAGCGTATGTAGGTTATCAGACAGTAGTACCATCCCGCAGTCAACGTCATAATTCAATTAGGCATACTTCAACATTTATTAAAAAGATTAGATTCCAAACCTTACACACCTTGCACTTTAAATATTTTTTCCTAGATTAGTAAATAATGAAACAAAGCATCAATTAAAACATGGAATGAGATAATAGGTTAACACATGTGCAGGAAAGTACAAGCCTATAAATATCCCTGATAAACCACTCAAGGACTATGTAAATTGCTTTCACAATCAACTGAGTTTCTGCACCAAACTTGCCTGCACCAGAGACCTTTACCAAAGAGAGAAATTGATAGGACATACTTCTGTATGTGGACTTAAAAAAATTTCCTCAATATACAAGAAAAAATTATTTTCCATCCTTTGCTGTTTCTTGAACATGCCTTCTGGATTGACTGCATCAAATTCTGCAATCAATTTATGAGGAAATAATGAAGTGGGAAAGGGGTAAAAAAAAATTAGAATGGAAAGGAATATCACAATAGGGATTTCAGAAACAATAGCCCCAAGAGGGATGGATAAACGAAACGGGATGGGGGAAAAATTCAATGGAAAAGAGGGATTTTACGAAATTGGGTAAGGGTAATTTCTTAGAAGAAAGAGGAAGGTAATTCATTGGGGAATTTGAAAAGAAACTAGTGGGAAATTTTGAAATGAGAAATAGAAGAAAAATGATCGTTTTACCTTGAAATCTTCCCACACTAGTGCAAGGAAAAAATAACTACAGCGGGAAGTAAGTGTTTACTTGGATAAAAATGTCCATGCTAGTTACTCAAAACTTCGGTAAGTTCTTAGTTTCGTGAACCTACTTCTTCTTGGTGGTAGCTAACATATCTAAAAATCAAGTAACATTCACTTTTTAATTAAAATTTTGATCTTCCTGCCAACATGTTGGTTTTCAGGTCAATCCTTCTACAATCATGTTAGTCAACTGATTTTCATAATTACAAGATTTTTTTTTTATACTATTTATTTTTGTTATTTTTTCTTTTTATTTTCTTTGAATATTTTTTTTTAATAAGGACAAGAAGGAATCAATTCTTCAACATGTTGGTGTTACCACCTACCAACTCCTTTTCAAATGGTTGTTGGACTTGATGCATAAAATCTCCATTAGGAATGGGCTAAAAATATGCCTTTGGTTTATGTCGGTTTACCAGGAACACAAAATTCCATCCGTCAATAGTTTTTATTTCTACCATTCCATTTTCAAAAACTTTGACCACCTCATAAGGTCCCATCTAGCATGTATGGAATTTTCCTTTAAAATGTTTGAATCTTGAATCATAAAGCAGTACCCAATCACCTAGTTGGAACTGCTTCTTCTGAGTGGACTGTCATGCCACTTCTTACACTGTTGTTGAACCAAGATGTTCTGCTAAACAACATCCTTTCGGATTTCATATAAATCATTTAATTAAAGAAGGCACTATTACTATTCTTTAGAGAGATATAATCCCAATTGGATTGTAGTCCTGAAAGTCTTGATCTGGAATTCTGCGGGCTTGATTGCGGAAAAAGCTCCACAGTTAAGCGCGCTTGAGCCAGAGGAGTTCTGGGATGGGTGACCTCCTGGGAAGTCCTGGTTACCGGGTGCAAGCCCCGGAAGTGATGATTGATGCTATGTGATTCGTTCTCCACATTTCACTAGTTTCAATCCCACTTCTTCACCCCTGTGAGCATCACCCGATGCAATGAGTGCTAAGTGAACTATTCAAAAATCATGAGAAATTAGTCAGTTACGACTACCTCTCATGGAAATGGTCATACGTGAATGACTTACCTAACGCAGTTGAATCCCAAAATGATAATTAATGCACTGCGTAAACCCCCATACTTAAATTCAAAAAGAGTCAAGGGATCTCTACTTGAATGGTTCATGAGGCACAATACTTGCTAAGGTTTTGCAAATGGGGTAGCAAGCTAAGTGGGCCTGATTGTGGGGAAAACTCCACAGTTAAGCGCGCTTGAGCCAGAGGAGTTCTGGGATGGGTGACCTCCTGGGAAGTCCTGGTTACCGGGTGCAAGCCCCGGAAGTGATGATTGATGCTATGTTATTCGTTCTCCACTTTAGTTTCAATCCCACTTCTTCACCATCACCCGATGCAATGAGTGCTAAGTGAACTATTCAAAAATCATGAGAAATTAGTCAGTTACGACTACCTCTCATGGAAATGGTAATACGTTTGAATGACTTACTTAACGCAGTTGAATCCCAAAATGATATCTAATATAATGCACTGCGTAATCCCCCATACTTAAATTCAAAAAGAGTCAAGGGATCTCTAACTTGAATGGTTCATGAGGCACAATACTTGCTAAGGTTTGGCAAATGGGGTAGCAAGCTAAGTGGGCTTGATTGTGGAAAAAACTCCACAGTTAAGCGCGCTTGAGCCAGAGGAGTTCTGGGATGGGTGACCTCTTGGGAAGTCCTGGTTACCGGGTGCAAGCCCCGAAAGTGATGATTGATGCTATGTGATTCGTTCTCCACATTTCACTAGTTTAAATCCCACTTCTTCACCCCTGTGAGCATCACCCGATGCAATGAGTGCTAAGTGAACTATTCAAAAATCATGAGAAATTAGTCAGTTACGACTACCTCTCTTGGAAATGGTCATACATTTGAATGACTTACTTAATGCAGTGGAATCCCAAAATGATATCTAATATAATGCACTGCGTAATCCCCCATACTTAAATTCAAAAAGAGTCAAGGGATCTCTAACTTGAATGGTTCATGAGGCACAATACTTGCTAAGGTTTTGCAAATGGGGTAGCAAGCTAAGTGGGCTTGATTGTGGAAAACTCCACAGTTAAGCGCGCTTGAGCCAGAGGAGTTCTGGGATGGGTGACCTCCTGGGAAGTCCTGGTTACCTGGTGCAAGCCCCGGAAGTGATGATTGATGCTATGTGATTCGTTCTCCACATCTCACTAGATTCAATCCCACTTCTTCACCCCTGTAAGCATCACTCGATGAAATGAGTGCTAAGTGAACTATTCAAAAATCACGAGAAATTAGTCAGTTACGACTACCTCTCATGGAAATGGTCATACGTTTGAATGACTTACTTAACGCAATTGAATCCCAAAATGATATCTAATATAATGCACTACGTAATCCCCCATACTTAAATTATAAAAATTAATAAAATTGGCTGACCTCTTAGCAAAAATCTGTGGTAGCCGACCTTCATCTCATTTTTCCCTCTTTACTATTTATCCCTTAAATCTGCTCTTCTTCTATCAAGCATTCAATTGGTCTTGATTATGGATCTCGGTTGAGATTCAAAACGTTGACAAAGAATGATTCATACTGTGGATTCTCCGGTAAGTAAGTCATAATAAATAAAAAATTCTTATGGAAAAATTAGTGCCATAATATATTTATTATTTTTTTAATCAAATTCTAACTATAATGAAGTTTTTGAGTTTCTTAGGTTACATTATATAAAGTATTGTGGGTGAAATCATGAATTATAAAAACTTAAAAATCACCAAGTATAAATTGGCTTTTTGACCAAGTCAAGTTTACTGTACTTAATTTTATTGAGATAGATAATTGAGTGTTTTTTTATTATTTTTTATTTTTTTTTTGTTTCAAATAGAAAAGATAAAATAAAAAAATAAAAAGTTAAAAAATAATAAATATATCAAAAACTTTTGATATATTTATTATTTAGTGTCCAAAAGATAATTACAATATCATTAATTATATTGACTAATGATTAATAATTATTTCTATGTTGTTCATTTTGTTAATTTCAATCTAGGTGTTTCACTTTCTACTTTTTAAACTTTATGTGACATAATAGATATTAAATAAAACTACAAGGAAAACACATTATAGGAGAGGTTTTTGTAAACATTTTGTACTATTATAATATTGGACAAAGTGATCCAAAAAATTCATTATAACGAAAAAATCTAAGTACTAGATTCTAGTTTAGTTTTTTCCATAGCGTGATTAAATTCATAAGACTTATGTACTAGTTATGTTTATATTAATGCACAAGTGAGAAAAGTACTAAAATTCCAAAAGTAAGCATCAATAGTAGTATTATTTTTATACTAGTTATAATAAGTTATGCTATCAATTACTTTTTGCATAAAAGGGAGGTACTAAGCAACAATTTTGTATATTACACTTGTTAATTATTATTTTATGTTTTAATTTTGGCATTATTTTAACAGTATTAATAATAATAATTTAATTAGCCCTCTTAGTCATTTTAATAATTTATTATTTATTAATTGTGCAGATGGTTATTAGGGACTTTCTGTGAGGGTTGAGGAAACAGAGGCGACCAAGGTCAACGACTTCTGCAGTGGGTATCTCTCCATGGAGCGGCGCAGAGGAGGGAGTTCCGCTCCCTCCTACAAGGAAGCAGTGGCCAACAGGAGTAAGAGGCCTCCAGAGAAAGGAAAAGGTGATGCGGAGGAAGGTAGAAATAACAGGGAGAAGGAATCAGAAAGCACCAAAGCGAAGGAGAAGGATGGTACAAAAGACAAGGAAGAAAATGACAAAACACATGGAACAAAAGACAAAAATCAAAAGAGTCGGTGCAAACCTAGAGCTGAAATTACTCCTAGAGTAGTTTTAAATAATCCAGTGCTGCAGGAGCACAGAGATCACATGCAGACTTACGCAATCATATGCAAATTCATGGGGCTATGGCCCACTGAAAAAGCTTTACAAACATGGATAAGATACCACTGGAAGCCCAAAGGTAGCATTGATCTACATTTGAGGTCCAAAGGTTTTCTTACGGTGGTGTTCAATAACATTGAAGACAAGGACAACATGTTTGACAGCGGGCCCTACTTTTATGAAGCAGCAGGACTCTATATGAGACCTTGGACGATGAACTTCGTTCCAGAGTAGGAAACTTTTACTTCGGTTCCCATTTGGGTAAGACTCTATTCTCTACCTCTTGATTATTGGCAAACTGAATCCCTTGCAGCCATAGGCAATAAATTAGGACGATTTATCAGAGCCTCTAAAGCCACAAGTAGGGGAAAATACATTTCTTTTGCTAGGATCTGTGTGGAAATGGACCTATCTGGAGCTCTTCCGGATGAAGTCATCTTGGAGGTTTTTGATGAGGAATGGGTGCAAACAGTCGACTATGAACATATTCCATTTAGATGTCATAGATGCCATGAACATGGGCACCTTCTAAGAGACTGCCCCCTAAGTCTAGTAGAGTACAAAAGCAAAATGAATGCAATGAAAGATATAGATAGCTTCCACAAAGTAGTTCATAAAGGGAAAAGTAGAAAAAATTGGAGAAAGCAATACCATGTTGAAGGAAAAAAGGGTAGCCAGAACCAATTCCAAGTTCTTGAAGAGGAGGAAGAAGTAATAATAGAAGATCAAGCTATGAATGAAGATTACGAGAAGAAGGAAAAGGATAAAGAAAGAGATCAGACACAGGAAAACAGAAAACATAAGGGGATTATGTTGAATGAATCAGAGCTGGAAATGAATCAGGAAATGACCCAGAGTGATATGGACTTTACCCTCATCGCATGCATGGTGTCATCAATGATGGGTTGTGTCTGGTATCTTGACAGTGGAGCCTCATTCCACATGACCGATGATAAAAGTTTATTCAGTGCCTTGGAGGAGAAAGACCTCAAGATGCGCATAGAGATGGGTGATGATGGAAAGTATAGTTTTTCAGTAGTGGGCACTGTTGCTTTTCAGAGGGAGCATGGATCTCCTATCACCTTGATAGATGTGAAGTATGTGCCTGAACTGAAGAAGAACATGGTATTAGTTGCAATGTTGGAGGACAAAGGCTACAATTTTGTCTTTAGTAAAGGAAAGGTGTTCCTAAGACACATAGCCATGGGTCAGACCAAGAGGATAGGGATTGGAGTGAAGAATGTCTATAAACTAGAGGTAGAAGATTTTGCAGCATTGAGTACGAAAGAAAAATTGGTGTAAAGCCAAGACATTGGCAAGTTGTGGCACAGGTGCTTGGTCCATTGGCATCATGGGGCTTTGACGATAATGCAACAAATATCTACAGGACTTCCTAAAGGTAAATTTGAGCAAGTTGACACATGCAAAGGTTGTACCTTGGGAAAGTACACCAAGTCTTCCTTTCATGATCGAGACAATCAAGCAAAGGCTACCTTAGAGCAAGTTCATATTGATGTGTGTGAACCATTCTCAATGGAATCCACAGTGAGGTAAAGGTATTATGTGATATTCTTTGATGATTATTCTCATAAATGGTGGATTTATTTCATGTAAAAGAAGGACCAAACCTTCTCAAAATTTTGTGATTTCAAAGCTTTTGTCGAGAAAGAGTCAGGGAATAAGATCAAGGCCTTGAGAAGCAACAACGGTGGAGAATATGTCTCTCAAGAGCTTAAGAACTTCTATGTAGCAGAAGGAATTAAATGGGAGTTGACAACACCTCATAACCCACAGTAGAATGGGGTGTCTAAGAGGAAGAACAAAACTATTGTAGGGGCAGCACAGGTGATGTTGCATGACCAAGGCCTACCACTTCACTTATGGGTTGAGGCATGCAACACAACGGTCTATTTGTAGAATAAAATCCCATATCGTGTATATGGGATGAAGACACCAGAGGAAGATTTCTCTAGTAAGAGACCAGATGTGGGTCACTTCAGGATCTTTGGCACATCAGTATATTTCCATTTGACAAAGGATGCATGGAAGAAGATTGAGCCGACATTAGCGTTGAGGATACTTGTGCGGTACACTTATACACCTCACAACTATTGGGTGTACTTGCCTACCAGTTGGAGCATAGTGGTTCGCAGAGATCTCAAGTTTGCTGAGTAGAAGGCCATGTGATTTTCCCTTAAGAGGGAGCTCCAAATACATGCTATGGAGGAACTATTGGTTCCTAAGGAGGAGGAACCTCATACTGATGCAAAGCAGCTGCATGCAGAGGTTCCAAGAGTGGAGACATCCACTCCAGCAGAGTCTTTCAGAGATGGATGAAAGCACACAAGAGAAGCTGACAGATTGTTGCAGGATGTGAGAGAGAATGTGGAAGCACCGTCTTCTTAGCGCAGAAAGAGGAGGCCACCTGAGAGATACACTGGATACATGGCCCTTTTTGGGGAATGTGTTGAGATTGGGCCATATGCCTTTGAGAAAGCAATGTAGCAGCTAATTTGGGTCGATGCTATGGTGGAGGAGTAAGACTCCATAGTTTGTAATAGTGATTGGGAAGTGGATCCGAGACAGAGAACAAGTCAGTTGTGAGTTCACATTGGCTTTACAAGGTAAAGAAAGTTGTTGATGATGGGAGGATCATGTTGCGTCAGTATATTTTGACATAGGAGCAAAATGCTGACATTTTGACAAATGAATTATCAAAGTGTAAATTCAAGTTCTATAGAGACAGGATCGGGGTGGCAACTAATCCCTTTCTTGTTAAGAGGGAGTGTTGAAATGTGGCAACAAGAATATTCCAATTTAATTTTTCCTTGAATTAAATTTTGAATTATAATCAAATTTAGTCTTAACAGCTACTTGGAAATAATTAATTAAGTTATTTTGACTTAATTAGTTGGATAAATTCAAGTTAGAAGTCTTTCTGAAGTAATGCAAGAGTTTCCCCTTAAATTAAGGAGAGAAGTCTTAAATTAAGGAGATAAGATTGAGTTATATTTGAGTTGTACTTAGTCAACTCAGTTTACTAAGTTAAGTCCAATTAAATTAGTTCTTGACTTTTTGAGGAACTAATAGAGAGTTAATAGTCAGTTGATGCATGCATGCACTCAACTAGTATACTCCAGTTAATTGAAGATTCCCTAATCGGAAACTCATGCATGTCTATTCTGAGAAAGACCTAGTTGAGATTAAAGTCAAGGACAATGTACTATCAATTGCATGTGTTTTCTTATAAAACAAGCTCATGCATGTAGAAGGCATAAATTCCTTGAGGATTGCGCAGTTCTGAGAGTGTGTGAGATCAAGTGATCATCCATT
Source organism: Pinus taeda (assembly GCA_000404065.3). NCBI lineage: Eukaryota > Viridiplantae > Streptophyta > Pinopsida > Pinales > Pinaceae > Pinus > Pinus taeda. The sequence goes on along the minus strand of APFE030731763.1, from coordinate 4,662 downwards.
GGGTAGAAGAGATTTTCCATTTGGTTGAAGGAGAATCATCCCAGAGGAACTGTGCGAGGAAATAGGAGCTTGGAGGGCAGAGAAGAAGGGTTATGAGAAGCGAGGATTTCCTGTGAGCATTTGTGAAGATTGTACTGATAGCTAAGGCTTTGTAAAAACTCCATGTATTTCCACCTTGAATGATAATACATAGTGGGTTTAGTTAGCTAAGGCTTCCCCAAAGTATTTTCATGTGTATTGTGCATTGATTCTTCTTTTTCTAGTTATATGTGTTCAGCTCAACCTTTAATCTTCCGCAGAGCAAACATTGATAGTAGAAGTAGGTTATAGTATTTTTCTTTGATGTATATTTCTTTATTGGGTTAATCTATTGTTAGATTTTCTACATGGTCTTAGAGGGAGATTTGTAGAGAATTTGCAGAATTTCTACACCTTGCTCCTAGTTTAATAAATAAAACTCATGAAATTAATAATATCATAGAACAACCACAATTAACTACCGTTTTTTAGGATAAATTGTATTCACTCTATTCAACCTTTATATTCCATCCCCTATGAAGATTGAGTGAATACATGTGCTATTTTTATATTCTTTTGTTGTGAAAATAAGGAATATAGTTTATTGTACAAAATAAAAAGTTAGGATAGACCAAATGTTCATTTAAGTATATTAAATAGGAATCTAAATCCATAACAATTTAGAGGGAAAAACAACACAAGAACAATCGCAACATAATAGCAAATGTTTCTCACAAAATAATATGGTCTACTATTTTTTGTGAAAAATCACACTTATATGTAGAGTTATGCAATTCTAGAAATAGTTGATAGAAAAATAACTTCATGGACAATGGTCATGAAAAGCAGTAGATTGATAGTATATTAATTTTCCATCCCTTTTTATTTACAATTGAAAAGCTAGACAAGTTCGTAAGTCTCCATTTGAAAAGAATTATGGAGAAGATCTGTATTTTTCCTTTTGTTGAATGATGATGGTATAAAAGTGGTTTATGTTCGGGATGAACTATTTCTTATAACTTATTTCCCAACCTGCCACAATGAAATATAAAACCAAAATTATCGCAACCTAATTAATTAGATTGGATTTTAGAAACAAAATGTTGTTATGTTATCTTACTAATAAAGAGAAATTTTATTTCTAAAATGGATCTGGTAAGAGAAATAAAATAAAAATTCAATGTTTTGGAGGAGAAGAAATAAAACTTTTATTTTTACCATATTCTCCATTATTTGTTTATAGGATTATTAAATGTATCAAATGCGCTCACTTATTATAAAATAAAATTGGAAATTCAACTAATGTTTTTTGTGAATATATCATGATATAAATTGAAAATACATGAAAACTCGAAATAGCTCCTAGAGTAGCTCACATACATACATAGTCCTACTTATGATTGGACCATGAGAAATGTGGGACTAAATGTCCTCACCTAACTATTGGACAACATCCTCAAGGCTAACCTTTAGAGAAATATGTTAAAAGTTATATCAAATATGAATAATAGCAAGGAACATAATGATTTCCATTTTTTCCTTAAAATATATAAAAATAAACTTTTGAATAAACATATTGAAAGATATAAACAAACTTCCCCTGAAATTTGGAAAATTATATATATATATATATATATATATATATATATATATATATATCTGAGTAGTCTTAGGTGCTAATCTTTGGAAAGTTTTCTTATTTATTTTCTGATCTAATTTATGGAGAATCCTGCAAGGTTTCTTTGAAATCACAATTTTGATGGGTGAAAACTTCAAAATCCAAGTGTCTAAGGGGTTTTTAAGGGTGTTGAATCCATATATGCATTAAAAACAACCAGTTTAAAGAAACAAAACAAGATTTGGCTACAATTGTTTTGGTCGGACCTTGGCAATAAATCTGTAGGAAACTCCAAAAAGTCATACCTAAAGATTATTCTAAAAAAATATTTCCCCTAAACATGTTAAAAACCAACATAGGTACATTTAAGTATGGATATAATATGAGTAGGCATCAAATTTCTTGAAGTATAAACATTTCTAGAAAGCAAAATACAATGTGTAATTTTTCATTGTTTAAATTGTATTTTTTATGTGCTATATAAAATTTATATAAGACCAAATAAATATTTTAGCATAAAAAAATATTTTTTCAAAATATATACATCTTATACATTTTTTTTAACTTCTAATTACTTTACAACATTATAATTCTTTTTATTATAAATAAAATTATCTTTTCTATTTAAAATAAAAAACTTTTACAATATCTTTAAAAATTAAGGAATTTAGGCTTCTGTGATCCATAACATTGTTTAGAGAAATTTTCGGCGAAATCACATAGATACTCTTTTGTCGACGCGTTTCGAACCAACCAGTGTGGTTCATCGTCAGGACAAGTTGCAGAACCAATCCAGCATAGCTTATTAAATAGTATGTGCAGAGACTCCAACGGCTATATTTCCAACGGCTAATTTTGACCTAATGACCCGAGTCAAAATTAGGTCAAAATTAGCCGTTGGAAATATAGTCGTTGGAGTCTCTGCACATACTATTTAAACAGGTTTGCTGGATTGTTCGCAACTGTTCTGACGATGAACCACATGGTGGTTCGAAACGGCGTCGACAAGAGTATCTATGTGATTTCGCCGAAAATTTCTCTAAACCTCTTTAAAATATATATATATATATAAAAATTTAAATTATTATAATATAATTGTTAGATTGTACATATTTTTAAAAAAGTATATTTTTTCATATAATCACTATTATGAATTTTTGTTTTCTTTCCTCAATATTTTTTTTCCTAAATCAAATCACTTGTCACTATTATATATCATAATGATGACTTATACATATCTAAAAGATAATACCATATCGCTACTCATCACTGTTATGAATTTTTTGGTCTTTCAACAATTACTCATTAATATATAATTTTTTTCAAAATAAACATATTTAATTTAACCTTTTCAAAAAAATACCATACTTCAACATTGATAATATAAATCAAATAAATAATAAAAATATTTAAAATTACAAAAAATTAAAGATCAAATGAATTAACTTTTACAAATTTGATTGGTATAATCAACTTTTAATTTTGAGAAATTCGCAAAAGGTAGTAGTGACATGTCCGTTCAAGTTTCCGTTGCCCGGTGCTTGTATGTATCAACACACAACATGGCATCAGTTAAGTCAACAAGCCAGCTATTATAAACGAGTAGTTCAGCCAACCAAGCAAGTGTTATAAGCTAGTAGGGATATGGGGAGCGATCAAATTTGAACACGTCAGAGCCTTTCAGAAGCACTCTCTGACGTCCAGAAAATTTTACTATTAAAAAAAATTAAAATTTTAATTTAGACATTATTCAAAAAAAAATTAATAAGTGCAGTTAAGTTGTTAATTTGTACAATTTTTTATTTTTTTTAATTTCATTTTTTTCTAAAATCTAGAATTTGGGAATTCCAATTTCCAAAGTGTCGGTGTACTTTGTCTCTATCACAAATTACAATGATTGAACTTGTGAATTTCCTTTCTCAACTTATGTTAAATCCTGTTTCAGAAACAATAGTTTCCAAATTCATAGTTGCTCCCATTTAAAAAACAACAATTTCCTTTGGAATTGTTTTTTGTAGTTGTAACTTATGCATATGATGCAAGTGAGCGGTTGTGCATACAGGTTGCCCCTAAAGCAAGGTTTGACGATGATTTACACTAGAGATGAGCATAGATTCGTCATTCAGCAGACCCCTATCAAACAAGGTTTAACCACGATTTATGCTTGGAGAGGAACACATTCAATAGACTTCATAATTTAGTAACATACTCGATTTCACAGAATTTCACATTATGCTCCAATATATACATCTGATAGCTATTGTTTATGCGATGTGAAAGAGAAAGACTGAATACAAACATATCTTTAAGTTACTCATTTACTTTGATATCTATATTTTTCACTTATCATGATCTGTGTAGGAAGAGTTGGTGTTTTTCAGATGAATTTACAGATTCCTCTTAATAGCCTAGAGTTCTTTTCTAAGATTCTTCTCTGATCTGAAGTATCTAAATTGTGTTTGGACTCTTTCCACGCAATTTTCCTTTCCCTGCTTAAATACCCACATTTCAAATTTTTCTTTTTGCTATGATCCATGGCAGAAAATAGCATACAAAAGTGCGAGACCATTTTCCCTGCAATTACTTCAATACCGACATAGGGAACCTTTGTCTTTTCTTTTTTTGGTAATTAGATGATGAATTTCATATTATGGATTTTGAAATTGTTTTAAAAGATTAGACTTTCCATGGAAGCCCGTCACCTAATAGATTTGATTTTTTTTTGGCTCTTTTTACATACTTGCTTCGATGTTTCAGGCCTGAAACTTCTAATTTTATAATCTCGCTGACTTAAACCTAGATGTCTGCACAGAGACACAGTGCACTAACTACTTTCTCTTAATAATATTTTCTCCAACTAAACTCTTCTGGTTGTTTTAGGGAATTGCAAGATTCTACCTTTCTATGTATGCTTTTAATATTTTTCTTCCCGAACTTCATGGCTTCTCTTGCTGGTCTGTTGTTGTCCTACATTTTCATAACAAAATATGCATGCATTAGAGAGTGACATGCAATGAATTTCATGG
>APFE030731761.1:0-11966 GCA_000404065.3 Pinus taeda | reverse complement strand
TTGTCAAAATATTTCAAGAAAGTTCTGCAATGAGGCTAGTGGAGAAGAATCCTTCTCCTCCATCAGCCTAATCTCTATTTCTTTCTGATTTGAAAAAAAAAAAATGTGTATAAGCCTGAAAACCAATCTTGGATTGGCAGTCTTATGCAGAAAATATAAGGTGAAAATCAGGGTCACCTGACACTTTATATTTTCCAAAAAAATCTCTCTTTCCACTATCATTCCATCTTCATTTCATTCTGCTTCACTCCATATTCCATTTCACTTCATTTCACTTCATTCATTTTTCACTTCATTCATTCCATCTCACTTCCACTAATAAAGTCCCTCTCAGGACTATTCCATTCAGATAAGTTGTTCTAATCATCTTTGTGCAGGCAGAAAAGTATTGTTGCAGATTCCGCAGCTCATACCGAGTTTCCGCAGCCAATACACTCTGTCCCTGCAAAAAAAGCAATTCTGTGTCCAAAAGAAAAATTCTCAGAGGTGTCATCATCAAAAGAGCAGCAAAGATACGTAGCACCTACAAGGCCAAGAAGCAATCAAGAGTTAGCCACCATAATCAACAAGGGAATCAGATGAAATATATAAAGGTATGTTCCAAAATTTCTAATCAACAGTTTAATATCATTTTTGCATAGTTTCAAATCGTGGTAGGAGTCACTTAATGTAATGATTGACAAGATTATCCCACTCCTCGTCCACGATCTCGCCTCATCCACCTCATCACCCTCCTAACGGTTTCCTAATCCCTATTGATTCGAACTTAATACGAGCTGCTCTTCCATTAATCATTCGTACCTCAGTGACGTATACCGGTGTACCACGGCTCTCCATACAATCATTTCCGCAGCCAAGTGTATGCAGCCACTCAAGCTCATAAATTTCCAAGTGTATGCAGCCACTCAAGCTCATAAATTTGACCGTTGCACCTGCATGCATAAAACTTATAGCCGTATTAATCTCTCATACCACTGCTTCCATTTCCATTTTCATACACCACTCTCATTTCATCGTAAAAATCCCTCTCTGTTTTTCCTCACCTCGCTGTTCAAAACCCCGATCACAAGTTCTGCACCTCACTGTTCATTACATTACGGTTACTTTGTATAAACCGTAATTCCCCTGTCTTTCCGTAAAGTATTCTCCTCAAGCATCCATATTCCACTGTCTGAGTTTTAAGTACAGCCGAAGACTGAGAATGGGGAAACTATTAAGAGCAGAACCGGAGGGTTCGAAGTTTTTAGAGGGTTACCCACAGGTCAGAGAAGCATTGCAAAGGGCCGAATGGTTGAAGTTCATTCAAAAATTTAACGGGTACCACAAGGAAGTGACAAAGGCATTTGCCCGGTCGTTTGATGGAAAAACCGTGGAGGTAGGTGACTTGCAGTTCACCATAACAAAGAGTACCCTGGCCACAGCAATTGAATTGCCTCAAACAGGAGAACGCTGGTTCAAAAATAGGACAGTGGAAGATCAAGAATGGAGAAAAATGCTTAAGAATCCAGGTATGGATACTTCCATTTTCACCAAGGGTATCCCTGTATGTGTCATTAAAGAGGAATGGACTTCATTACTGCTTCTTGTTCAAAAAATTTTAACATGTGAAGGCTGTTTCGGTGTCATGTATATATACCATACAAGACTCATGATGCATTTTATGGATGACCGAGCTATCAATTTACCCTGTTTCTTATTTGCTAGTTTAAAGAAAATGTGTACCACTGTTCAGAAAAATGTGGGAAACATTGAACCCCATTTGTATCACCATGGGCTTATTAAGATTTTAATTGAGGAACAGTTGAAAATTGAAAAGGATACATGGGAGAAGTTTCTTATTAGGAACCATTTTCAAGAGGCAGCTGAAGCCTCTAGTAGCTCTCCTAGGATACCAAAAAGAAATAGGAGAGGAGGAAAAGAAATTATTGACCAGGAAACTGCTGAAGAAACTGCCAAAAAGACTGCTGTAGAAATTGCTCCAAAGACTGCTCAAGCAACTGCCAGAGAGGAAAGGAAAAAGGGAGTCAGCATTAAAAGACAAAAGGGGGATAAAGGGAAAGCTATTTTACAAGAATCATTTCCTTCACCTGAGCCCTCAAATGAAGAAGAATCCCAAACACTAGCTGACAGATTAATACAACTTCAAACCACTGCCCTCTCAAAGAGAAAACAAAAAGAGAAACATAGTGCCCAGCAAAAGAGCACTAATGTACAAGTAAGGAGAAGCAGTAGGTTGAAGGGAAAAGTGAGTGTGACCAAAGGGAAACAGTCCCACTTTGTTGACTTAGGCACACCTGAGAAGACCCCAATTCAGTTAGATGTTGAGCCAAGTCCTCCACGAGAGGAAAGTCCCTTCCAGCAAGAGAGAGAAGGCAGTTTTCAAGAATTTGAGTTCAGACCAAGACAAACACCTGACATAGACCCTGATCAGCAGAAAGCATATGATTACTTGGAGACTTTAGAGCAATATGCTGTCGGTCCAAGCACTATAGTACCTCATGATGAACAGGTCAAATCTCTAAAACAAGAGGTATTTGAGCTGGAAGTCTTGAACCGGCACATTAAGCAAGAGAATGAAGCATTGAAAGAACAAAGCAAAGTGGACAAAATGGTCCATGACAATACAATGCTTCACTTGGGTATTTGGCAGAAAAAGAATAGAAAATTGAAGAAGAAATGCAAGAAATTGAGCAGGGCCTTGATTAAATTGAGGTTTAGATGTTTGGTTAAGAAACCAAGAGTAAATTTGGCAGTGAGAAGAAAAAGGAGAAGGTTGGATGTCTTGGCAGAGGCATCTCAGCATATAAAATGAAAAATCCTGACAAGTTTTGGTTGCATGAGGAAATGCAACACCTTCACAGTGGGGGTATGTTGGGCCTCAAACCTGCACTCATTTACCCATCCTCCCAACGGCCTTTTCCTACTCATTTCCTTCTTTTTTCATCATTTCCTTCATCAACTTGTTCAATTCATTGCATTATAGGACTTTTTAACATGATTTTCTAATTGTGCTAATGGTTGACTGTTGGTTTAGATTTTTGGTTCAAAGTGCTGCAATTCCGCAGCTGATCTCTAATTCCGCAGCTGATCCCAGATTCCGCAGCCATTTTCTTGTTTGATATGATCCAGGTGTCTTCCAGAGAAAAGAGCCACAGGGGCAAGTTTGTATGACTGTGTACATGGTACGTGTGCTATCAGTTCATCCAAACTGGCCGACGATACCCCTGGTCAACGCGGAGGAAGCTCTGGTCAAACGGCAAGGTTGCAAACAGTGGCACGGCCCTGCGTGTTCGGTTGGAGCACGTAAGTCACAGCTGGCTTCTCCTTTAGCCACGAAGATTGCAGGGGACAAGGATCCAACACCAGATTTATTAAACCATGATGACCGTTCCCTAGATCCGTGCTCGGTGCTGTTGGACGTGTCTTTTTCCTAGCTGTTAGTTAGCTTAGTTTACGCACAGGACAGTTGATGTTCTTGCTATAAATAAAGCGTTTCCATACGTTGAATAGTTAGTCTGATTTAGTTAATATTTTGCTGCTGTAAACTCTGTCTTGAAGACCTTTTTATAAAGCGTTTTATGCTTCCCACTGTGTTTATTATGAGTTGATTTAATTTGAAGAAGACAGTTATGTTTCTATCCGTGTAGCTGATCTTTTAATTGGTTGAAGTGGATGGAGGGCCCCTGTCTGCTACAACCATTGTACAGTAGCCTTTAAATTTACTTTTCTGCATTTCTTTTTCTTTACTTGATCATGTATATTAATGTACAGTTTTGAATTATGCTGCTTTAAATTTCGGTAATCTTCATCACTGATCAGTGTGTTTTTACAGCTTTGATTAGGAGCCCGGGACAGTGTGCTTTTACTTCTTTTCAGTACTAGTGGCATCTGAAGTTGTCTTTATCTCAACTGCTAGACTTTTTACTGTGATTTTCATTAGTTACTTACTTAGCTAGTTTCTTTACTTGGTTTACTTTATCAAGTGTGTCAAGTTGCTAATCTCTTAATGGTTCTGTTTATCATAATTCACTAACTTTTATGGGACCTAAACATTATCTAACTGCAGCTTGATTTGTTAGTTTTTAGACTCATATTGCTAATTCACTCCTAACTTTTCATTTTCACATGATTAATTCAGCTAAAGGCAGAATGTTAAGGGAGAATAAGTAGTGTGATTTGTCATTTAATTTTTGGATTCCTAGATAGGTTTTTTTTGCTTCAGCAGAGTTCTGTAAATATCATTTTCATTTCTATCAGCAGTAAAGGTATGGACTAGTGCATTAGTCTTTTGTTTAAATGCTTTGCTTTCATTTGATGCTTTAATTCCATTTCAAGTCATTATTCAAGTTTTCTCTCTAGAATTCAAGAAGCATTTAGAAATCCTCACATACACACACATTCACTCACTTGTTTATAACTTCATCACATCATATTAGGAAGATAATTTAGACATAAACTAAAAACGAAAAAAAAGAACTAGGAAAGGCTACTTAAGTATATATTGTACACTTCACTTCATCAGCTTACGAGCCCCGGGTTGACAATTTATGATAGCAATTTAGACAACACTAAATTGACCAATCAGCCACCTTGTAGCCTTTGTCTTCCATTGCCAAAATAGACACCAGGTTCTTCTTGAGATCAGGTACATATAGGACTTCTTGCAAATGAATTATTTTACCCTGATTTAATTGAAGAGAAACATTCCCTACGCCTTTCACGGGATATTTAGAGTTGTCTCCAAGAATAATTTCTAGGTTGGTCTCCTTCTCTATCAGATTAGATAGAGATTGTTTGTAACCAGTTGCCCAACGAGTCCGAAGGAGAAGTAGTAGAGAGGGTCGATATCAAATAATATTTATCTTGCTTATTGTTAACAACGTTATAGTCATACCTGGAGTTTCTTGCCTTCTTGGAAGGTTGACCACTTCCTTGATTTCTGGCATTCCTCTTTCCTTTGCCATTGAACTTGTCCTTTCTTTGATTGTTGTTGGAATTGCCTCGGGAGTGATTTTGATCATCGTCATGAGATGTGTCATTTCTATCAGGACACTCCCTCGCATAGTGGCCAATTTTGTTGCAAATGAAACAACTTCCTTTCCTTCCACCTTTTGGTTTGTCCTTTCCTTTAGATTTTAACTCGGAATTATTTCTCCTTTTAGCATGAGAGGAGAAAGCAGCGGGATTGCCTCTAAATGCAGGCATTTCCTACTCTTCCATCCTTGTCTCTTCTTGAATGCATCTCGCCATCAATTCCTGAAATCTTGGAATTACATTATTGTTGAGAAGAGTGGTTTTAAATACATACCATTCGGATGGGAGCCCTCCAAGAGTTGTGATGGTCAATTCCCTATCAGGAATGACTTCCCCAATCGATAGGAGATCATTCTTGATCCCGGTGTTCCTTAAGAAGTAGGCTTGCATATTCTCATCTTTGACCTTCTTAATTTCCTTCAGCTTATTCTTAAGGAACAAAACTTGAGTTGCATCACTAACTTTAAACAAGCTTACCAGTCTATCGTAGATTTCCTTGGAGGTGTTCAGATCAGAAACGTAGGCCACCAAGCGCTTGTCGATAGAGTCCCAGATGATCTTCTTTGCTTTGAGTTCTCCCTTGGTCCACTTATTCCTTGCAGCTACCGATGCATTTGATGGAGACTCAATGATTCTGCCTCTCACCTGGTCCAACACTTCCTGCTCTTCCAATGTCAGATCGAGAGACATCTTCCATCCGTGATAGTTCGACTTCTCACGGAACTTGTCTTCGGTGGGGAATTGTGATGAGGAATCCATGGAGTTTATAGACTTTTCCAACAGTCTTCGATGATTGCTCTTGCTCTTTCTCTTGCTTTGGCTTTGTCTTCATCTCAGCTCTGATACCATGTTAATTTATGGTATGTTCTATGCTTAGAGAAGTTTACTTCACTTTCTTCTTATTAGCCATTGTTTAGGAATCACATTAACATAAAGTAAAATATCGATAGAACATTAATAGATTGACAGAAAACAAGCCAAGACAAGAGACACCAGATGTGGCGGCTAGCTAGGGACAAACCCCAATGTGGGGAAACCCTTTGCTCAATTCTTCTATAATCTTCAATAGTTCAACAGAGAGAGAAATAGTACAAATTTACAGTTCTGTAATTTTATGACAGCAGTGATAAAACCCTAACCAGCTCTTGCAAAGTTGGTCAAACATTCCACAAATGACCTTGAGTCAACCTTGGTCAACTTGGCCTTCAACAACAATGAAGATCAACCCAAAACAACCCAAAAGAGATGGTCAAAACAAGTCAACGCATATGCAGCCCTGCGGTCAACCCTAACCAGTCAGCGCTGGTCAATTCGTTGGTCAAAACAAGTCAACGGATTGTTGTTCAGATCTGTCGCTTGTTTGATGGAGACTCCTCACACTAGGCTGAAGTCAAAACACCTTCCTCGCTGGTCAATGCAGTCACCCTTAGCTTGCTGCTCCTAGGTCAACCACAGTCAACGTTGAAACAGACCTATGTCCTCCTCCTAGTTGTGTCTTCTTTTCTTGTTGCGTCCTTCTTCTCCCATGTGAGAGATGTTGCTTCTTGTATACCCAATAAAGTAAGGAGAGAGAGAGAAGAATGTAAGATGAGATGAGATGAGTGAATAATGCCTCAACCTAACTCGTATTTATATGAAACGTTGAGGATGTGTGCCACACATTTAGCTACTGGGCAACCTTAACAATTTGTTAAGTAAATACAAATAAATTCATATCTCCATAAATACTTGTCAAAAACGGATGATCGTTAGATCAATCCTACACCTCTCGACGAGAGGAATCCGACAAAAATATCAGATGCCATAAATAAGATGACCCACATGGAGTTTGGCCCTAGTTGCCAATTTTAACAACTATGTGCAAGGTAAAATCCCCGAACCTCCTTCAAATGCACCGGCTGCTGCGAAGACCAAGTACAATAGGGTTGAATTCAAAGCAAAGAATATTATCAGGGAATCCATTGACAAGCATCTGGTGGCCTACATCTCTGAATTGAAGACCTCCAAGGAGATCTACAACAAGTTAGTAGGCATTTTCAAGGTTAGTAATGCTAATTAAATTCTATTTCTCAAGAATAAGTTGAAGGATATTAAGAAGGGAAAGGACGAGGATATTCAATCCTATTTCTAGAGGATTACTAAGATCAAGAATGAGCTACTCTCGATCGGAGAAGTCATTCCTGACACTGAACTTACTCTCACCACCCTTGGAGGACTCCCACCTAAGTGGTATGTATTTAGAACCACCATCCTCATCAATGATTGAATTCCAGGGTTTGAAGAATTGATGTCGATATGCATTCAAGTAGAAACAAGAATAGTGGAGCAAGAAATGCCTTCTAATAGAAGCAACCCCACTGCATTCTCCTCTCCCAGAAGGAGAAATAATGCAGGTTCTAAAGGTCATTTCCATGGAAAGCTTGGATCTAAGGGAGGAAGGAAGGGAAGGTGCTTTGTTTGCAATAAGTTTGGCCACTATGCAAGGGAGTGTCAAAATAGAAGGGACACATCACATGATGATGATCACAATCATTCCAAGGGAAATTTCAACAACAACAATCAAAGGAATGATAGGTCTAATGGCAAAGGAAAAAGGAAAGTGGGACATCAAGGAAATGGTCGACCCTCCAAGAAATCAAGGAACTCCAAGTATGAATAATCAATTTTTGTTAACAATAAGAAAAAAGAGTACTACTTTATATCGACCCTCTCCACTGTCTCTCCTCCGGACACTTTGGGAAATTGGTTGTTTGATAGTGGTCCCTCAAGGCACTTCACCGGATATAAGGAAGCCCTCTCTAATTTCATAGGAAAGGAGACAAACTTGGAGATCACTCTTGGAGACGATGCCACCTATCTCGTGAAGGGAGTAGGGAATGTTGCCCTTCAATTGAATCAAGGTAACACTATTCATTTGCAAGAAGTACTATATGTACCTAGTCTCAAGAAAAACCTAATGTCCATTTCAGCCATGGAGGACAAAGGATTCAAGGCGGCATTCATCAATGGAAACGTACGTGTTTGGAAAATAAATTTTAAAGATGCTTTTACTCTTAGGTTCAGGGTTGATACCTTGTATCAAGTTGGAGGAAGTCCACTGGGAGCCATGTCTTGCGACACATCTCTACAATCTGAACTATAGCATCGAAGGTTTGCCCATCTTCATTATAAGGCCCTACCCGATGTGAGACAAATGGTGATAGGTATGCCCAAGTTCAAATTAGAGCAAGAAGGTGTATGTCCAGGATGTGCCGAAAGAAAACTTACAAGGGGACCATTCCCCTCAAATAATAGCAAGACCACAGATATATTGCAATTAATCCACTCTGAGATATCTGGTATGATGCCCGTAAACTCTTTGGGAGGATACTTATATTATCTCACCTTTACGGATGATTATTCTCGCAAGAGTTGGATCTACTTATTTTTTTCCCTTAAGGAAAAATCATAATTTGCATTGACCTGGATCTACTCATTAAAGGAGAAGGACGTAGTGTTCACCTGGTTCCAACACTTCAAAGCCTTGATCGAAAACCAATCCAAGAAGAAAATCAAGATATTGAGGATTGATAATGAGACCGAGTACGAATCTAATGAATTCCAATATTATTGTGGAGAAGCTAATAATAAGAGGGTGACTACAACGACATACACTCTTGAGTAGAATGGTGTGGCTAAAAGGAAGAATCACCCTATTGTAGAAGCAGTTCGTGCCATGCTTCATGATCAAGGCCTTCCGAAGTTCCTATGGGCTGAAGTTGCAAATACCGTCGTGTATGTTCAAAATCGATGCCCTCATCAAGCATTGGATTCCAAGACTCCCGAAGAAATGTTCACTGGTAAGAAACCTAATGTCTCTCATTTTAGAATTTTTGGAAGTCCCGTATATTTTCATATGCTAAAAGAAAAAAGAAGAAAATTGGGTGCATCTAAGAAGAAATGAATCTTTGTGGGCTATAGTGAAAACTATAAGGGATACAGAATTTATGTGGCTGGTCAAAAGGAAGTTGAGATAAGTCATGATGTCACCTTTGACGAAGATATGGCCCTTAGGAAGATCAACAACCTTCCTATCCTAAGGAAGGACAAAGAAGTTGACAACAGAAATCAGGATGCCAAAGAAGACGAAACGATGCCTGATGTTGATGAACCTATGGATCCTATTGATCCTCCTCCTCTAAAAGGAGACCCTCATGGCTTACGTAGACTCTCGAAGATGCCGAGAGACACATTGCACCAAGGGGGACTTTTTGTGAAAGCAAGAAGCCGAACAGGTATCAAGGATACTTGACCGCCATGAGCACTATCATTCAAAATGAGCCTTCATCATTCGAAAAAGTCGTGAAGCAACAAGTATGGAAGGATGATATGAATGAAGAATGATTTCTGGGATGTGGTCCCTAGACCCCAAGACAAATCGGTTGTCACCTCTAAGTGGCTTTACAAAATCAAGCATGGAGCTGATGGAAGTGCAAACCCTCTCATTCACAAATGTAAGAGGGAGTTGGCTTCTAGATTTGAGATGAAGGACCTAGGACCAATGCACTATTTCCTAGGGTTGGAGGTCTGGCAAAAGCCAGGTGAAATTTTGCTCTCTCAAGGAAAATATGTTGTGAAGATATTGGAAAGATTTGGGATGGTGGACTGCAAGCTTGTGACTACTCCGATGGAACTTAACTTTAAGAAGTTATGTGGTAGTGTTGCTGGACTTGAATTGGGAAATGCTTCTGAGTATCGTCAACTCATAGGAGCACTGATGTTCTTGGCGAACTCTCGTTCAGACATATGTTTTGCAATTAACACATTGATCCAATATATGGTTAAGCCTCATCATATACATTGGTTTGGTGCCAAGAATCTTCTGAGATATCTTCGGGGTACAATCACTCATGGGCTGAGATACACTACCAGAGATGTGAGGCTGCATGGTTATTCTGATGTTGATTAGGCTGGCAATGTGGTGGATTGCAAGAGCACTTCTGGATGTTGTTTTTCTTTGGGATTTGCTTCAATATCCTGGATTAGCAAGAAGCAGAAATCAGTTGCCTTGAGTACCGCCAAGGCCGAATACATAGCTACTAGTATGGCCTCCTATGAAGATGTTTGGTTGAGGAAGCTCTTCAGTGAGTTGTTTGGACATGTGATGGATACCATCATGATCCTCTGTGAAAACCAGAGTGGGATTCGATTATTAGAGAATCTTGTGATTCATGATCGCTCGAAGCATATATATCAGGTACCACTTTATCTGGGATATGGTACAACGAGGAGCAATAAGGCTCCATTAGATTAGGACTAATAAGCAGGTCGTCGATATTCTGACAAATCCCCTCGGGAAGGTCAAGTTCTTGGCCTTCCGAGAACGATTGGAGTCTTGAAGAGACCCTCTTATGAGGGTCATGTATGAGATGGACATTGAGATTTGGGAGCACCAGGGGGCTTGTGGTACTTCTTGGAGCTTTGAGCAACCACAGGGTGAGTGGTTTGTTGTGTACAGGGTGAGTGGTCCAACCTTCCCTTGTGATACCCCTTGGTGACATGTAGGCAGGATGAGTGGTTCATCCTTCTCCTGCTGAGACATCCTACCCATGCAATCTGGGACTCATGGGAAGTACCTCTCATCTGGCCAATGAGTAAGAAAATGTTGGGTCCCTATGTGTGTAGTTTTTTTTTAATTTTTACATAAGCTTAGTTTCAAAAATTATTTTGAAGGAATTAAAAGGGCATAGTACAGCATTATTATCGGTAATTGATGCCCCGAGGAAATAAATGCAAACACCTAGTAGGCAACCTGAAAGCTCTAGCATGACTCATGAAGAAGAGGAAGAAATGCAACATGATATATCAAAATTACGAGACCAAGTGCAACAAGTGTCACTTGCACAAAAATCAATAGAATCTAAAATGGATGGTTTAAAAAAAGATGTAGAAGCTAAGATGGATGGTTTAAATACAAGCGTGGAAGATTTGAAGATAGGCATGGAAGATTTGAAGACAGATTTAACAAAGTTTCTACAAGAAATGCTTATTAACGGTGAAAGGGTAGTAAAGGAAACTCATGATGAGAACAAAAGAAATGTTAATCATGATTTCATGGACTCTAATGTTGGATCGAAGACCCACCATATTCCAAAAATCGATATGAGGAAGTTTGATGGCAAGGATCCCGCAACATGGATTTTATAGATGGAGCAATTTTTCGATCTCAATAATGTGCAAAACACACAAAAGGTACGTATGGCAACTTTATATTTGGAACCAAATCAGTTTGTATGGTATCAATGGCTTTGCTCTCGTAAACAATTTATCACTTGGGCAATTTTTACGGAAAATTGATGGCACATTATGAGGATACAAAAAGCAACACTTTTTTTAGCCAATTGATAAGTCTCAAACAAAAGGGTTCAATAATGGAGCACATTGGGGAGTTCCAAAATTGAACATAAGGGTAAAAGATATTCCAGAGGAGCATAGGATTGATGTGTTCATAGGGTCTTTAAAGGATAATATCCAACATGATGTTCGCCTTTGGGAACCTGATTCATTAGAGAAGGCATTCAGGTTAGCAAGAAAAATGGAAAGCAAAATTATGGCACCAGGAAGCATACCACTCACAACTATAAAGAAGACGGAAGTGTTGTTGCCGCTAGTCTTCCACAACCTATAAGGTTGATACCACAACAATTGGAAAAAAAAAGAGCAAAGGGCTTTGTTACAGTTGTGATAGCAAATACACTAAAGGTCATAAGTGTGCTGAGAAGAAATTATTCTACATAGATTGTGAAGAGGAAGAAGAAAATGAGCAAGAGAGGTCAAAAGAAGAGGATATACTCCAGGAACAAAGCCTAGATGAAGAAAAAATGAATCCAACCATATCTTGTAATGCATTGGTGGGAATTACCACTCCTCAAACCATCAAGATAGAAGGACAA
>APFE030731760.1:0-22846 GCA_000404065.3 Pinus taeda | reverse complement strand
GCATACTTGATTGTCTCATCAATGTTTACCTTTTTTCCCTACACTAGTTAACTTTCATCAAAATGAAAAGAATCTTTTTTTCGCATATTATTTGCATCATAGGTGGGTTCCGGTGATATCGATCTTTGAACCTTAAAAATGAAACTTAATCCAATATCAAAGTTAAAATTTACCTCAATTAACCTAAGGAGCATTTGGAACATTAACGAAAACATTTAGAGGTATAGGCTAGAGATGTATTCCCACGTTATTAAACATAGGAGTTGTCATTATTTTAAAATGTTGTATCCCAGGGGTGAAATATTGTTCCACAAAAAGAAGTGTATAGGACTGTTCACCAATAATTTTAGGGATATTGTAGGTGCTCCATGCATGGTAAGTATATGGGAATGCTCTCATCGAATGGTTATGCATTAGACAACACTGCTAATACGACACTTCCACATAGTGTCGTGTATATTTTTGGAGTGACCAACAGGTTGCTATCCATCCATATGTAATAAAGTCAACTGCATCGTATACCATGATACACTGAACAAAACATTCAGGGAGATTGTTTGTTGTACATTAAGTCCTTTTTTTGTGAAGTTGTATATTTTAGTTCACAGTTTCTTGGTAAACCTTTATGCCTAGTTACCCATTTTTTATTTATTTTTGTTCAATTATAAAATCAATTAATTGACCATGGGAAAAGATCTTTCCTGTGGAATACTCCTTATTAGATCTTAGGTTGAGACTAATGGAAATAATTCCCATGTCAACCAACCATTAAACCCCTCTGACAGGAATATTGGTCCTTTCTCTTCTTTTGGAAATGTTGGTGCTTCCTATATGGAAAAGTTGTCCCTTCCCAGGTTTACCATTGGTTTTCCAATTTTCTTATTTTCGACCCCAATGGTTATAAATTTCCAAACGGCTCCTCAACTAGGCTCTCCTCCACCTGAACTGTATCAACCTTTGGTTGAGCCTAAAGTTAACTCTTTACCTTCTTTGCTTGTTCAGTGTTCTTCATCTTCATCTAGTGAAAGCCTACAAGTAAGTAATTAGGTGGATAAAAATAAGAACGAAAGGAATATTAAGAATAATAAAAATAAGGAAAGGGCCAACTAAGCAACCATTACTATAGATGCAACTAATGTTAAAAGATATTCCAATCGACCTTGTAGAGTGAAATTCCCATGAAAGCTTTGTAAGGGTGACCACCTTCTTCGAGAATGTCCTTGTATTCCCAAAATATTAGAAGTGTGGTCCACGGGTTCACATCGACCTTTGCCATTGACCTATGGATATCATGGTAATGATAAACCTTCAACTAATGATAGTAAAGCCCACGAGAAAAAATGAAAAATCAAATCTCCCTGTAGGTTATGTGAAGGGCATCATCCTATTCACCTTTTTCCTTATATGGATGAAGCCTCTAACATGTTGGATATCCTTATCACTTCTCAACCTCGTTTTCCAAATGGTCAAAAAATTTCCCTTGATCCTCCACTAGTTGATCAAGTGATTGATCAAAACTCATCTATGGTAAATACCACTCTCTCTGAAAGTGAATCCCATGAGTCTGTTTCCGACCAACCATTGGTAAAAGAAATGATTGATCTAATTTCACTTTTAGTTGATCAAATTTCTTCTGGTTTCTTCAAATTCCAAAGAATTAGGGGGAAATCCTCATGTTCCCATGGTGCAAGGGGGCGATCCTCCTATTCCCATGGTATGGGGGGGTGGATCCTCCAATTCATGTAACACAAGAGAGAAGTCCTCCCATTATGATGGCACCATCTCCAAGTAGTTTAGTCGCTTTCTTTGATTGGAGTCGAGTGGTAGGATATCACCTTCCTTCCTATATTCCCTTTCAAGTCACAGTACAGGTTTATAATACAGATGTACCTAGCACAATCATAGATGAAGGCGCATATATTAGTCTTCTGTCCTCAACTACTTGGAAAGATTTAGGTTCTCTGCAGCTTGTCCCCATTACCGAAAGTCTCTTAGATTTTAATAAAGGAACCAGTCAACCCTTAGGAATCCTTATGAAATTTCCTATTTCTTTGGGAGGAAAAATAGTCTATCTTAGTGTGCTAGTTTTCCAAGGCCCTTTGGATTTTAATTTACTCCTCGGTCATGACTATGTTTATGTCACGGGAGTTCTTTTCTCTTCTCTCTTTCATGTCATATCTTTCCTGCATGAAGGAATAATTGTGGTCATTCGTCAAATTTCATTCATTGGTCCTAATTTGACTCTCGATCAACCATCTTCCCTAAATGGTCCTTGTATGACCCCCTCCACAAGTTAATTATGTGGCAACTTATTCTGTGCCCACATCTACTGGTGATCTAGTCAGTGATATAGTGCATCATGGACTAGGGCATTAGAACCTTACCTTTCCATTAGATCACTTGACATGTATCCCTTCCAGAGCATTTTTCTCTTGTGTGATGAGAATCTCTCGGAAGCTATCACCTCTTATAGGCCATAATCAAGGTACCATGAGGATAATTCTTTTACTATGTCAACCTCGCTAAAAAATGAAATATGTCCCTATGAGAATGGTTCTTTTATTGTGTCAAGGTAATTAAAAAATGAAACAAGCTGTCATGAGCATAATTTCTTACTTGTGTCAAGCTCGTTAAAAAATGAAACAAGGTGTCATGAGCATGGTTCTTTTCCTGTGTCAAGCTCGTTAAAAAATGAAACAAGTCCCCTTTTAATTCGAGTCTTTGATTAGATCTCCTAAATTCCCAGTTGAGTCTTTCACTTGATCTCATAAGTGAGCCTTCATTCCATCCACCTGTTAGTAACTACTAGTCTACATAGGTGAATGAAATGAATATTGCATGCATGTACCTCGAATTGAGTCATTATGTTGGGGGTATGCAAACCAAACTCAATCATAGTTTATCCTTGTTTCAAGCTTATGTAAAAATGAAACCAAACCCAAGCATATTTTGTTTCCATTTAAAGCTTGTGTAAAAATGAAACCAACTCGAAGCATATCTTTTTCCCATGTTTTAAGCTTGTGAAAAAATGAAACAATATTCATGTATACTCAAGCATAGTTTCCCATGTTTCAATCTTGTGTAAAAATGAAACCATTCCCACTTTACCTCTTGTGATTGCCATTTTTATAAGCATGTTTTTGCCAAATGAGCCTTGGTTTTTTCATTCCATCGTCACCATCTCTTTGGTCGATCATATGATTTCACTTGGCTATTTTACCCTTGCCTAAGGAACATCCACACTGAGTGGTCTTATTAGCCAACCTCCTGAACTTTACATGTTTTTAATAGTTCCATCATGACTAGAAATAATTGTTATCCTTTTATAGTATTATTTCCTCCAAGTGGAGTCCTCTTTCAGCTCTTTTTAGACTCTCAAAATATGAAAAGATTGATGATCACTTATCTTTTCGAACTCGTAAAATTAAATGAAAAGACGTCTACTTAGTATAAGTTTAACCCTTTTCCAGACTGAGATAGACTAGTTATGAAAATGGAATACCTTAGTCAAACATGACTAAGAGGTTCTCTTGAATATTGTTTTCTACCTTTACAGATTCAAGAGACTATCTACGGAAAGGGATCTCTAGAGTTTCCATTTTTCCTCTTTTTCAAACTCTGTAAACATGAAAAATATGTTGAGTTACCCCTTCGTCAGACTCGTAAAACTAAAACAACGAATAACTTGTCATCATGAGGAGACTGAGCTACTCCTTCCTATGTTTCGTTACAAATAATAGGATGGATTCATCCAAAGGATGAACTTATACGACAAGCATATGGTATCCTATTCAATATTGGGATTAAAAATAAAGAGGTACTTGCTAGAAATAGTTGGGGGGGGGGATGGAAGTAAACATATATCTTGTAATTTGTATAAAGGCACCATATCACTCTTAAACATGACACTTTCCATATCTGATGTCAGGTTTGGGTTATCCTCACTTTGTCACTTGTCTTACCACGTTTTGGAAACCATTTTTCTCTCATATGATTATATCATATTATCACGATGACCTTTGATCCTATGTTGAGTCAAATGTTTCCAAATTCTGGAGTCGTTTCATTGATATGTTCAAGAGAAGTCCCATCTACAATTCAAACCACTTATACCCAATTTGACTTTTCTACCACAATCCTGAATCACTCTTGCCAACTCTGACAAATCCTAAGTTTCGTATCGATGATGTGGGAAAAATTTTGGGCCTCCTTCGATTGATCACTTCATGTCGATTCCAGGTCATTATCTTTGAAAATGATCTAGAAATTTTGTTTCAGTACCTTGGATCTTGTGTACCTCAATGGGAGGTTCTTTGCATTCAATGATAGGTTCACATCAGTGGCCTTTGATCGAATGATTCTGTGAGTGTTCGAATTTAGTTTCATTGTTCACACTCGCAGATTGTGTTTTCGTACCTTGACATCCATTTTCATCATTGGTGGTTTATCTCATGCCTATTAATGGTTTACATCATTGACTAGTAATCAGGTGGTTTCTACCATGTTCGACTTCAACCCATTTATTCAGTTGGTTATATTCGTACTTTGGTTGGATCAGGACAGAGATGAAGACCTTGGGTTTCATTTGATAAATCCAGGCTACATGGAGTTATTAAGTATTCATGATTCTACACATGATCCCTTCTATTCAGATCGTTTCATCCATGCTATGGATTCATACAAATGATACCTTCTATTTGGATGGCTATGTCCATGCTGTGGATTCATACACATGATCCCTTCTATTTGGATGGTTGTATCCATGCTGTGGATCCATGCACATGATCCTTTCTAGTTAGATGGTTGCATCCATGTCATGGATCTATGTATTGTTCGATGCTTACACTTTGATCATACTTACATTCAAAATGTCAGATATATTGTATTATTTTTTATTTGCAAGTCCCCTGATGATGGCTCTCCAAATTCCTTGCCTTGATTTGTAAAGAATTTCAGCCATCACTTCTCGTTCTAACTTCGTGCTTTAAGGGGAATTTATTATAGAGTATTTTGTCACACTCCTAGTCTCATATCCTAAGTGTCGCAGTTTGTGTCATCAATGTCACAAGTGTTGCAAAGTGACAAAATCCATCAAGAACAATGTATTCACCATGAAACATGTTTAGAACCATCCTCGAAGGAAGAAGAAGGCTTTCCTTGAAGGAATTCTAAAGAAATTGTCTAGAACCTTGTTTTGCAAGTCCAACACTACTTTTAGCAGACAAAACCATGTTGGTAACCTTTTGTCTAACTAGTGACTAGTGTTGCCAGCATGCCTTTTGATAGGAAAATACGTGCTAGCCCTCTTCAAGAATTTTTTTCCTAAAATGGAGGAGAATCTTGTCCCACTAGAAGTCTCTAGAACGACGAGTTGGTTGTAGTTGAATGAGAATTAGAGTGAGACCTCCCTTTCCTGGTTCTTGATCCTACTTTAATGGATCTTCCCCTTGAAATGTGGAACCTCTCCCTCCCTTTATGGATCCTCAACTCACTCTCCTTCCCTATAAATAAAACCCTTTCCATATACTTTTGGTTAGCTATTGGTTGGCTATTTCTTGGTTGCATTCCTAGTATTGAACTATGCCCAAATGTTGCCCATTTTGCTAAGGAGAAAGGAGTGCTTGAAGGTTAAGGCTAGGACTTGGGAACTCACATAAAGGAGCCTTCCAACATAAAGGCTTAAGTGGTTATAGTGATCTCTTTACTATCTATTAATAATGCATTATGTGTTTTCTTTCCATAAATGTGTTGATTATAGCTCATTTGGTATAATAATCCTTGATATGTTATATGGTTTATATTGGAATGGTTTTTGCCATGTATGTGTTTGTTGTTTCCACATGATTCTCCTTTCAAGTATTCGTCCACATCGGTGAAGAGGAGATCGGTCTTGGAAGTGATAGAATTAAGGATGACACCAATGGATTTTAAAATCAGAGTGAGGTAGGCCATCTACCCTCCTTTGTGTTTTCTAGTATAAGTTAGGAAATTTTGCACATATTTGTCTAGTTTGTTGCTAGATCTTCCCATAGGAGTAGAGTGATCATTTTTGTCTGCACAACAATGGCTTTAATGACTAATCTTGTAGAGACTGAATCATTCTCTTTCAAGGAAGAAGTAGAGCAACTTGTATGGGTTAATGCAATGGTGGAGGAATCTAAATCCATTATAAAGAATAATGCTTGGGAAGTGGTTTGAATACCAACAAATAAATTAGTTGTGGGTTGGAGATGGATCTTCAAGGAAAATCATGTAGCATATGGAAGCATAAAAAAGCAAAAGGCCATATTTTTGGTCAAAGGGTACTCTCAAGTTGTGGGGATTGACTACGATGAGACCTTTGCTCCTATAGCAAGGTACTAATCCATCAAATCAATTCTTTCTCTAGTTGCACATATGGGGTGGAAGATCCACCAGATGGTTGTGAAAACAACATTCCTTAATGGAGTTATTAAGGAGTAGGTATATATCGATCAACCATAAGGCTTCGAGACTTTTGATTATGAGTCTCATGTGTGCAGAATCAAGCGAGCATTGTATGGTCTCAAGCAAGCACCCAATGCTTGGTACACTAAGATTGATAGCTATCTCATTGGAAAAGTGAAGCGGATGAGAAACTCTATCATATATTGGCAGAAGGAAAATTGTTGATTATTTTCATATATGTTGATGAGTTGATTTTAATTGGTGATGAGTAGTTGATCAGACCTTGCAAGGAGGAACTTGCAAGAGAGTTTCAAATGAAGGAAATGGGTTTCATGCACTACTTCCTCAGATTGGAAGCATTGCAAGGTTATGGGAAATTGTTTGTCTCTCAAGGCAAGTATGTTTACGAGATAATTCAAAGATTTCGCATGGACAATTGCAAACCCATGGAGACACCTCTAGCGACCAACTAGCGGAAAGAGGATGACACTTCAAGAGAGGAAGTGGATGTTATTATTTACCGACAATTGATGAGTTCACTAATGTATCTTGTGAACACATGACCAAATATGTGCTATGAAGTCAACCAGATGAGCCAAGCTATGGTTAGGCCAACCAAATTGTATTAGAGTGAAGCTAAGCATGTTATACAATTCGGTGAATGGAAGAGAGAAAATACCAAGTTGGGAGTGCTTATGTTTTGATTTGGTAGAGGAGGAAGTAAGGCAGAATACCAGAGATAGGACTTCATGGAAGGGTGAGGATGAAGAAAAAATTGTATTGGATAGAAAGCAAAAGAAGGGAAAATGGAATAAATCCCAATACAAAACTAGAATCTAGTCAAGGGGGCAAGAAGAAAGATTTGTAAAAAAATTAAATGCTTCCATTGTCAAGAATTTGGGCACTATGCCACGAACTGTCTACATAATAAAAAACACAATAATACCTTAGAGGAGCAGTAGGTGAAGCTTTGGCTCCATAGTTCATACTTGAATTTAACCTCATTGCATGCATGGCCAACACAATGATGGGTTGCATGTGCTACCTGGACTCAAGTGCATCATTCCACATGACGGGCAATAAATATTTTTTCGATGAACTAGAGGAGAAATATTTTCATTTGCACATCGAGATGGGGGAAGGCAAAAGATATAGCTTGACCGAGATTGGTACAATCACCTTTTAGAGGGAGTCGTGCTTCCCCCTCAGGCTCAAGGATGGCATGTTCATTTTAGGCCTAAAGAAAAATATTGTATTTGTTGCAATGTTGGAAGACTGTGGCTATGATGTGATATTTAGCAAAGGAAAGACATTACTGAGACACAACAATGAACTAGGTGAAGTAGATCGAGGTTCGTGTGAAGAACCTATACAAGCTAGATGTGGAGGATTGGGTTGCATTGACCACAAAACCTGAGAAGTTGTAGAGTCATGATGTTGGTGAACTTTGGCATAAAACACTTGGTTATTTACATCATGGCACTTTGAATATCATGCAACAGATAACCACATGCCTCCTCAAATGAGCACTTGAAGCAACGAGATATATGAAAAGGATGTACCTTGGGGAAGTACACATAATCCACATTCCATGATCAAGACAAAAAAGTACATGAAGTCCTATAAAGGATTCACTTTATGTTTATGGACCTTTCTCAATAGCCTCCATGTCAGGCACAAATATTTTGTCATTTTTATTGAGGACTTGTGACGAAAGTGTTGGATCTTCTTCATGGAGAAGAAGGATGAGACATTCTCCAAGTTCATAGAATTCAAAGCACTTGTTCAGAAATAAATGGGCAAGAAGGTGAAGCCTCTTAGGAGCGATAATGGAGGTGAGTACGTGTCAAATGAATTTAAAAATTTATATGAAAAAGAAGGAATTCGATTAGAGTTGACAACACCCCACAACCCACAACAGAATGGAGTGGCTAAGAGAAATAACAATAACATTGTGGGAGCAATGAGGGAAATGTTACATGATTAAGTCCTACCTTTGCATTTGTGGTCCGAGGGAATCTGTTTAGAGTATCAGATTCCTAATCAGATTATGGGCATGATTACACGGAGGAGTTTTTCTCTGGGAGAAACCCAGATGTGTCGCACTTCAGGATTTTTGGAGCCTTTATTTACTGCCATGTCTCCAAAGGTTCAAGGAAGAAGGTAGAGTCGACAACAAAATTGGGTGTTAATGTGGGATACAGAGAAACTCCCCACAAATAATGTGTGTACTTCACATCCATGATAATGACAACTGAGTGAAAAGATGTAAAATTTGATGAATACAAAGTGATACAGTTCTCTCTTGAGAGATGGGAGATTCAGATCCTAATAAGAGAGTAGCTTTTAGCTCCAAAGGAGGAACCTTAAAAAGTTGTGGAGTAGCCAAAAAATGAGGAGCAAAGAGTGGAGACAACCACTCAGTCATAACCATCTAGAGAATGCATGAAAAGGATCAAGGAAGATGAGAGACTTATGCAGGATGTGAGGGAGAATGTGGGTTCTCCTTCAAGTCACTGTAGGTAGAGAAGGTCACCAGATCGGTACACTATCTACATGGCTCTAATGACTGAGCTTGTAGAGACTGAGGCCTCCTCTTTAGAGGAAGGAGTACAAAAACCTGTATGGGTTGACGTAATGGTGGAGTATGAATCCATTGTAAAGAACAGTGTTTGGGAAGTGGTCCCAAGACCAACAGATGGATCTTCAAGGTCAAGCATGCAGCAAATGGAAGCATAGAAAAGCATAAGGCTAGATTTTTGGCCAAGGGGTACTCTCAAGTTGAGGGGATTGAATATGATGATAACTTTTCTCTTGTAGCAAGGTACTCATCCATCATCCATCAGATCAATTATTTCTTTAACTACATAGGTGGGGTGGAAGATCTACCAGATGCATGTGAAAACAACATTCCTCAATGGAGTTATTAAGGAGGACGTGAATATCATTAAGGAGGATGTGAATATCGAGCAACCAGAAGGATTCGAGACTTTTTGACTGGGAGTTTCATGTGTGGAGACTTGAGTGAGCGTTTGTATGGTCTCAAGCAAGCACAACGTGCTTCATACACGAGGATCAATAAATATCTCATCGATTTGGGCTTCACCAAAAGTGAAGCAGATGCAAACCTCTATCATATCATGGTAGAAGATAAATGGTTGATTATTGTCTTATATGTTGATGACTTGATTTTAACTAGTGATGAGCAGTTGATCAAATCCTTTGGAATCAAGGACATGGGTCTCATGCACTACTTCCTCGATTTGGAAGTTTGGAAAGGTGATGGTGAACTCTTTGTCTCTGGGAACGTATGCCTAGGATATACTTGTAGTAGAGGAATTGAATTTCCCCAAGAATGGATGATGGGTTTTGCTTACTTTCTTTCTACTTATTTTACATATTGCTCTTCTAGTTTTCAGTTCATAGTTGCATTATATGTCTCAAGGCAAAAATGACCTAATTTTGATTTTTGTTAAATTTCTTATATTGAAAAAACTTTGGTTGATTATGTTATTAATCTAATTTTTTAATAATAAACCAAGACAAACCATCAAACCATAATACATTTTATATTCAAATATTAAAAATAAAAATATATATATTTTGTATTCAAATGAGAAATAATTTTATTAACCAAAAAAATTAATAAGTATTTTCAAAACCCAACTCTTAAATCTTTTAAGATTTTTTCACACTTTTAATAAACATTATTAAATAATTATATTTAAAACAATAACATTGTAAATCCACAACAAATTTTCAAACATTATTAAATAATTGTATTTAAAACAATAACATTGTAAATCCACAACAAATTTTCAAGATCCCATTCAAATTTAAAAAACATTCATCCAAAATCACAAGTCCCATTCAAATTTTCATATCCCAGGAAATTCCCTTTATATGTAGAGAAAATCCAGCAAAGATTTTTGTAAAGCCAATGTATAGTTGTTAAACTTCAAAATTTTAAGTGCTGAATCCATTTCCACCATCAAAAACACTATTCAAACATTGCCTCCACAAGATTTTTAAAACTTTTTTCCATAAATTCCGGCTACTTTTAACTGTCCAGAACATTCCTCCACCTCCCAAAGTAACCAGTGCACTCCACCTCCCAAAGTAACCAGCGCACTGATAGCGGTTCATATTCTAATCATCATCCGGCTCATGTCCAGTGCACTCCACCTCCCAAAGTACATCATCCGGCTCATCTCATCACGGTGTGCAAAATTTTAATTTCAAGTGAAAAGCCTTGAAAGCTGGTGAAAAGGTTGTCTGGCGGTGTTGTGCGTTTCCATCGGACAACCTCCAGGCTTGGTTATCTCCATCACACACCATCCACTCTTTCGTATCCAAATTCAGAGACATTATATTCGATCCCCGCATCCTTGGAATAATTGTGATGCTGTGCTTTCCGTCATAGGCAGCTGCTACCCTATGTGAATAAAATTGCAAGCCGTGCGAAGTCAAAAGCTCCCACTGGCCATGAGTGAGATTTGCCTGCCACAACCCCATTACAGCGGAGGAACGCCAGCCCATCACGACACACAAAATAAATATTTGGCTCTTGTATACCGTAATAGTAATAATGTGCACCCGCCGCACTGCCATGTCCATTATTCGCAAATTTCTTAGTTTTACAACAAACAAATCGGTTTGTGTGTCATAAGTTGTAGAAGATGGTGTTGCCATGCACAGTGGAATGGAATGGTCGCCTGAATAATCCGTAACTGATCTCTGAACACAGCCTTACACTCCATTTGTCTGTGGCGGAGCTGTAGACAAGAGAATGTACCTGACCTGATCTCACTTCTCCCCACACCATTACTTTATAAGTTTTAGTTGCACTGTCTACAACTATGTTGATGGACATGGAAGGTGTGCAGTTGCTCCCCCATAGTTTTTTCTTCAAACACGACTGGAGCCCAAGGCGCGTGCTCACCTTTGTATCGGGCAGCAGTTGGAAGGATCTTGTCAAGGCATTAGCGGCCACCATTTTTCCTTCACTGCTTACAAAGAGCATAAGACCGTCGGCAGTTCCCTGGAGAAGCCAACATGAATTAGTCAGATCCGCCTCATACATTGTCTGGAAAAAATACGACTTGTTAGAATGGTTGTTGAAGAGGCAAAAGTCGAAGGGATTCTGGGGACCGTCGGTGAGAGCAATCCAGGATTCCTGGTTTCTGCTGTCGTATAGTCGTTGAAAAATGTTGGACGACGAAACCATGTTGTGCCACGCAACACAAATTTGCTGGGCTCTCAAGACTTCGCAGATTGATAGGCGTGACAGAATGTCATGCAGAATCGCTTCGGGTAGACGGTCCAAGAGGCATTCCGTTGATCTATCCACGCGCCGCTTCTTGATTTGGGATTGGACTTCTTCCGTTGGATCATGAATTCTTGCGGTGTCGCAGCAGCTACCGTGGTGAATCTGGCTGTTGCATGATGTACCGTCGTCAATAGGATGACTATAATTACTCCGCAGTGCCTCTTCATCATAAATCTGAATCATCTCGACCAGGGTTTTCATCGACATTTCTCAGATTCAAAACGCAGTGTCGGGCCCAATGAGCAAAGAAAGCGATAGCATGAATGAGCAAAGGGCACCCCATTTTCTAATATTGTTGGATTGTTCGGTTGAGACTTTTTACCCCATACGATTCCCATTTTTTAAAAACGAAGGGAATGGGTTTAGGGTTTTGTGAGTTTTATTAATCTTCTTTTTCCCTTTTCTGTGAAATTATAAAAAGTTATTATTTTGATTTGATATATACAGGTTTTTAATAAGTTGAAATTGTTTTTATGAGAATTTTTCAAATTAACAATAATAATTTAGTCTTATTTTAATTCTTGATTTACCAAGTTTTAAGAGTATCAATTGTTTTTTATTTGTAAACTTATTTTAAAATGAAAAGAGATTTGATCCCTCTCTATATCTGGTAGATCCAGAGTTAAAATAGATTAGTGGGGTTTAATTATTGATTTTAAGTTTTTTCTTTTATTAATTTTATTTTGACCTAGTCAAAATGTTAAACATTACAATATTTCTACCATACTTGGATCAAATGTTTACATATGAGTTAAGTTTACTATGAACCTCAAATATAAAGATTTTTTTAATCAAAAATGGAATAGTTGACGGGAAATCTTGGCCATTTATGGCAGGCCACATGCATCTACAAGAGATATGCATTTATGGTTAACCCTACTCTTCTTAAAACACCTTTCTGAATCACCGAATAGTCTCCATGAGTGCCATGAGTAAATCATGCCATTTATAGCACGCCACGTGCATCTACAACAGTTATGCATTTATGCTTAACCCTACTCTTCTTAAAACACCTTTCTGAATAGTGGAATAGTCTCCATCAAGGCCATTTATGACAGGCCACGTGCATTCGCAACAGCTATGCATTTATGCTTAACTCTATTCTTCTTAAAACACCTTTCTAATAGCGGAATAGTCTCCGTGAGTGCCATGAGTAAATCAAGCCATTTATGGAGGCCACGTGCATCTACAACAACTATGCATTTATGCTTAACCCTATTGTTCCTAAAACACCTTTCTGAATAGGGAATAGTCTCTGTGAGTGCCATGAGTAAATCAGGCCACATGCATCTATAACCTCGAGTGAATCAACTATGTAAAATTGGAGGGTGGATTGAGTGAATCAACTCTTTAAAATTGGACGGTAGATTTTATTAAAATGCGTCTACAATTTCTAGTAAAATTGGAGGGTAGATTTTATTAAAATGTATCTACAACTTCTAGCGAATCAAATTTGTAAAATTGGAGGGCATATTTTATTAAAAGCATAATCACCTTGAACAAACCCCAACAATACAACAATTCAAACTTTGATTTAGAACTAAAAAAATATAACACTTAAGTAGGAAACTATGAAGCTTATACGCATATATACACATTATGCATTCATCCATTCAATGAAACAAAACATACAAAAAGGCATAGGGCAAACATGTCCATAAAAGTTATATATTTATAGCTAACTATCATTACCATTTTCTACAACTAATTATGTATCTAATTATATCATCAAACTAAGCTGGATCTAGGCTAATTTAATCTCCCCCTTAAATAGGTTATACTCCACATTAATACCATGGGTGAATACCAAGGGTCATTTTATTTTTTTATTATTTAATTTTTATAGGGTTATTTTTTGTTTTGATATTTTTATTTCATTTTCACAAGTTAAAATGTTAAAATGTTACATTAAGTTACACATCTCTATCGTATTTTAGTACATATCTCTAGCATACTTGGTTGTAGACCAGCCTAATAAAAAATGACCAATTTTATCGCCCAAAGAAGCACTCTCCAACACAATATGGAAGAGATGTTGTAATGTCCTATCTTGTTAAACATTTTGACTAAAAATAAAATGAAATTTAAAAACTCTCCAACGTAACCTAGTAACCTAGTAAGGGAGGGATGTTGTAATTTTTAACATTTTGACTCAGTCAAATTAAATCAAAACAAAACTAAATTAAAATTTAATATCCAAAATTAAATTAAAATTTAATATCCAAAATTAAATTAAAAAACTAATACTTATGATTATTAATAATAAATATTGATTTACTATTTCTTTAAATTATTAGTTTTTAATGGTTTAAATTTAAGCTTGTTAACTAATAAAAAATTAGTTATTATCTTAAACTTAATTTATTGTAGACTAACTAACAAACGAAATCGTTTTTTTAGCCTCGAATCTCAAAATATAATTTCTAGCAAAATTGTGATTTTTTGTTGTTTAAAATTTATTTTTGAATGCATAAATGGATTATGCATCCTAAAATATCCCCTGAATACCCCTTCACGAACTTGATTTATTTATTGATAATTTTTTAATTTTAGTTATAAATGGACATTTTCATATAATTATTTACTATAACTATTGCTAATGTGTTTAATGGGTCTTTCATCTACACGTATTTGAAATTATTATATCATTAATATATATAGATATATTTTATATTAATTATTTTTTTGGACCCACAGATAAATTGTATAATAAATTAATTATTATGTTAAATTTTGATGATCAAATTTAACTACCCTACATTAATATTATATTTTTTTTATTAATCATAATTGGCTTTTAAAATGTTATTAAAATGTGATTTTGAATTTTTATTAAATTAAATATTATATATAAATGTCACTTGGGTCTATAGCTTATTGAATCATTCATTTTTATTAGTTGGATTTGATTGTATACTTTCTATTTATTTAATATATTAGTTTTTCCCCATGGCTTTGTTAGAGGACATCGTTTTGTAATTTGTATTTATCCAATTTATTAATTTTCTTTTGTTAAATTTTCTTTTTAAAAATTAATATGACCTCTCAGCTAAAATTTATATTTTATATATTATATTTATATATGTTTTAATTTGACTATTAATTAAAACATATCAACCCTACACACATATATATATCTTTGCTGACACTTAAATATATTGACAAACCTTCTTACATTACATCTACCAATCTCACCTATAATGATTTGTAGGTGTTTAACACTATTCGTGATAGGGGGATTTTAGTTCATAATAACACTTTGAGCTTGGGCACACCATTGTCTAATACTAATGGCATTCATAGGATTCCATTTTTCAAAAATGGAAGGAAATGGGTTTATGGTTTTATTGATTAATATTTAGATTTTTTTTTTGGGATAAGAGTTTTTTGTGATGGGAGAAATTTTGATTTAAAATAATTATGAAATTAACAAGATTATTATTTGGTTTGATCCATACAAACTTTTAATATGGTTAGATTTTCTTTATGAAACCCTTTAAAACTAGTAATATTAATAAGATCTCACTTTAAAAAATTGAATTGCTTGGGCTAGATTACATCATTTTATTCAAACGAGTGCAATTAATAAGATTTGACTTTAAAATATTTATCAACATGTGGTGGGTTAAATCATTTTACTAATTTATAACCAATGACATTAATACAATTTTAGTTTAAAAAAGGTGAATGAGATGGGGCTAAGCTAGATAATTTTATTCCAACCATTGCAATTAAGGGGATTTGACTATTGAAGAACATAAGGTAGTTTGGATCATTTTATTATAATTTATTTGGGTGCAATCACTAGCTCCACTACTTTCACCACTACCTGTTCAAAATGACAACAAGAATTTCCATTTTAATTTTTCCTTGAATTACACTGTGAATTAAAATCGAATTGTATTCGCATAGAAACTTGTAAATAGTTAATTAAGTTTATTAAACTTAATTAGCTTAGGAATTTAGAGTTGGAAGTCTTTCTGAAGTCATGTATATGTTCTCCTTATATTATAGGGGTCCAGGATGAGTTAAGTCTGAGTGGTAATTAGTTAACTCAGTTTATTTAGTTAAGTCCAGTTAAATTAGTTTCAAACTGTTTGAGGAATGAATAGTGAGTTAATAGTAGTTGATGCATTAGTGAACTCAATTAGTGCTAGTCTAGTTAACTGAATATTCCCTCATCAAAAACTCATGCATGTCGATTCCAAGAAAGACCTAGTTGAGACTAGAGTGCAGGGACAATGTACTATTTGTTTTAGATTTTTCTGAGTTGCAGTGATAGTGCATGTAATTAGGAACTAATCCTTCAAAGGATTGTGTAGTTTTGAGTGCATTGACTTCCTCTTAATATGGGTTAATCAGTCATAGGATTTGCGCAAGGAAATAGGGACTTGGAGAGCTGGTGAATTGGCTAAGTGTTGCATAGTTCTTTCTTGTGGGTTGGAGATTGATTTTACTGAGTGTTGGGATTGTTCTTGTGTGAACAAGAATTGTAATCTCATCTTGATTTTCCAATATATGAAATACAAATAGTGGAGTTTTGAGTTGTGGCTTTCCCTAGATATTTATTTTGTTATGTGTATTTGATTCGCTTCCTCTATTGATTAATTCTTTTCTTGATCTTTATGTGCTCTCATTGTAAAGAGTAGAAGTAGATTCATGTCTCTTGCTTTAGTACATTGCAAGAGCTTGTGAATCTACAAGAAAATATACATGGTATCAGAGCTGAGAACAGTATACTAGAGGAGATTTCAAAGTTTTGAGTTTTTGGGTTATAGGTGAAAGTCAAATTTGCAATACATACTTTAGGATCGACAGATGGAGTTCTATGGGTTAAGGCTCGAGTATGCCTTGGAAGGCAACTCAAATTTTATATCCTGGAGATACATGATGGAGGCTGTGCTGGAGGACAATGGATTGAAGGAATTTGTTGAAGAGGAAATTCCTAACCCAATGACCACTGATGCAAAAAACTTGGATGAATGGAAGAAGTGTGTGGCGAAGACAAGGCAGGTAATCCTTGAGGGATTTGAGACCACATTGTCTCGAGCCTCCGTGGGAAAGAAACTCCTCATGCTATGTGGAAAACATTGAATGACCTGTATCAGAATATCAATGATCAAAGGAAGTTGGCATTGAAGGATAAACTTCGAAAAATCAAAATGAAGAAAGGCGAGACCATTCCAAAATACTTGACTAATTTCACTTAATGTTGGGATGAACTTGGAAGTGTTGGAATCATGGTTGTCGAGAAATATATGGTGAGCCTTGCTCTTCTTGAACTCCCAAAGAGTTGGCATAATTATAAGGACTCTGTCAATGGTTGGGAGAAGCTGCCAGATTGGGAATGACTATGGTCGGATTTTATGCAGGATGAGATCAGGAGGAACACCAGTGATGGATCTTCATTAAAGACTGATGATGAAGAGAATTGTGACTTAGTGATTAAGGCAAGGAAGGGGAAAGGGAAAAATTCCCATTCCAAATCAAATTCTTATCATGGAGGTAAGAAAAAAGACATGACAAAAGTTAAATGCTTTCACTGTCACAAGATGGGACATTTTTTTACAAATTTTCCACTCAAGAAGTCCTAGGAGAAGTCCTAAGGATGAGTGACAGGTGAGGCTTTGGCCTCTCAATTCGAATTGGACTTTTCCCTCATTACATACTTGGTGTCATCAATGTTGGGAAGTGTATGATACTTAGACTTTGAGCTTCATTCCACATGATTGGTGACAAAGAGTTATTTAGTGACTCGGAGGAGAACGATCTCTAGATGCATATCGAGATGGGTGATGACTAGAAGTATAATGTTACTGGATTGGGCAAGATTTATTTTCAGAGGGAGCATGGGGCTCCACTCACCTTGACGAATGTTATGTATGTACCCGGGCTGAAGAAGAACTTAGTATCAGTTGCCATTTTTGAGGATAGAGGCTATGATGTGATCTTCTCGAAAGGAAATGCATTCCTTCAACACAAAGCCATAAGTCCAGTAAAGAAGATAGGGATTCAGGTTAAGAATATCTATAAGCTAGAGGTAGAGGTGTGTGTTTCTTTGAGTTCAAAAGCACAAAATATGCAATGTCGAGACGTTGGTGAGTTGTGGCACAGACGATTGAGCCACTTGGATCATGGGGCTTTGAAGATATTACAATAGGTCTCTATTGGTCTTCCCAAAGGTACGCTTGAGTCAGCATACGCCAAGTATTCCTTTGGAGACAGAGACAGTCGAGCAAAGTCTATTCTAGAGAGAGTCCATTCAGATGTGTGTGGAACATTCTCGAAAACATCCATGGCCAAACACAGGTATTATGTTATATTTTTTATGACTATTCTTGTAAATGCTGGATATTTTTCATGCAGAAAAAGGAGAAAACATTCACAAAGTTTTGTGAGTTTAAAGCATTGGTAGATAAAGAGTCAGGCAAGAAGGTTAAAGCTCTAAGGAGTGATAATGGTCATGAGTATGTATCCAAAGAGTTTAAGAACTTCTGTGTAGTGGAAGGGATTAAACGAGAGTTAAAGACACCTCATAACCATCAACAAAATGGTGTTACCGAGAGCAAGAATAAAAGAATTGTAGGGGCATCAAGGGAAATTTTGCATGATCAGGGCTACCACTACACTTGTGGGTTGAGGCATGAAACACAGAATTTTATGTTTAGGGTCATAACCCACATCAAATACTTGACATGAAGGCACCAGAGGTGGCTTATTCTAGTAAGAGGCCAGATGCTGGTCAGTTCAGGATTTTTGGGTCATCAGTATATTTCCATGTAACCAAATATGTATGGAAGAAGCTTGACCCAACAACAGAGTTGGGGATATTTGTGGGGTACACCGATACGCCTCACAACTATCAGGTGTACATGCCAACCAATCAGATGACAATGGTTCGTAGGGATATTAGATTCGATAAGGAGAAGGCCATGCGAGTTTCACTTAAGAGGAAGCTTGAGATACATGCGTATGAGGAGCATTTAGCTCCTAAGGTTGAGGGGCCTCAGATTGATTCGGAGCACACACATGCAAAGGTTCCGGGAGCCGAGACATCCACTCAGGCAAAGGCTTCAAGATAGAGAAGAAAGCACACTAGAGATTTTGACAAATTGTTGAATGATGTACGAGACAATGTTGTAGCACCCACTTCTCAGTGCAGACAGAGGAGGTCGCCAGAGAGGTACACTGGATATATGGCACTTATGGGTGCATGTATTATGACAGATCCATCTTCCTTTAAAGAAGCAGTGCAACAAACGGTTTGGGTTGATGTGATGGTGGAGAAGTATGACTCCATAGTTCAAAACAGTGTTTGGGATGTGGTCCCGAGACCGGAGGACAAGTTAGTAGTGATATCCCGTTGGATTTACAAGGTAAAGCAAGTTGCAGATGGTAGCATGCAGAAGCATAAGGCCAAATTTCTAGCCTGTGGCTTTTCATAGAGAGAGGGGCTTGACTATGATGAAACCTTTGCTCCTGTTGCAAGGTACTCATCCATCGAATATATATTGGCACTATCAGCACAGATGGGTTGGAAGATCCATCAATTGGATGTGAATATTTCCTTCCTCAATCACATGGTTGAGGAAGAGGTGTACATAGAGAAGCCTGAAGGTTTTGAGACCTTTGATCATGAGTCGCATGTGTGCCAACTCAAGAGAACATTATATGGGTTAAAGCAAGCACCCCATTCTTAGTACACCAAAATAGATAGCTACTTCACTGGGTTGGGCTTCACAAAGAGTGAAGTGGATGCAAACCTGTACCACATTATGGTGGAAGGTAAGTTGTTGATCATTGTACTTTATGTTAATGATCTCATACTGATAGGTGATGAGAAGCTCATCAAATCTTGTAAGGAGTACCTTGCAAGAGAGTTTGAGATGAAGGACATGGGGCTCATGCATTACTTTCATGGCATGGAGGTATGGTAGGTAGATGGGGAGTTGAAATATCTTAGGGAAAGTATGCCAGCAAGATACTCAAGAGATTCCACATGGAGTGTAGTAAACCCATGGAGACTCCACTAGCCAATAATTGGAGGAAGGAGGATGCTACTTCAGGTGAAGTAGTGGCAGCTAATTTTTACAGGAAGCTTGTGGGTTTACTCATGTACTTGGTGAACACATGACTGGATATGTGTTATGTAGTTATCCAGCTTAGTTAAGTGATGGTTAGAACTACCAAGCTATATTCGAAGGCGACAAAGAATGTGTTGAGATACCTCAGAGGCATTACTTAGTTTAGGTTATGGTACAGACGGAAAGAGGGATTGAAGCTTGAATGCTTCACCAATCTAGATTAGGCAGGGAGTCCATCCGACAGGAAGAGCACATTAGGAGGGATATTCAGTTTTGGGTCAGCGACAGTTTCTTGGTCTATCAGGAAACAAAGATCAGTTGCACTTAGTCTGGTAGAGGCAAAGTACATGGCTGCAAGTCATGCAACATGTGAGGCTATTTGGATGAGAAAGAACCTAGTTACATTGTTTTTTCAATAAATGGATCCTACATTGATTTACTATGATAATCGGAGTTGTATAAAACTCTCTGAAAATCTAGTTTTTCATGATTGGTCTAAGCATATTGCTATCCGATATGATGATCTCAGAGATTATGTGTTGAGGCAGACCATGTTGTTAGATTACATTCCCAAGGAGGAGCAATATGCTAACATCTTGACAAAGGAATTATAAAGATGTAAATTTGAGTTTCATAGAGACAAGATTGATGTAGTTGATAATCCCTTTATTGTTGAGAGGGAGTGTTGAAAATGGCAACAAGAAATTCCAGTTTGATTTGTCCTTGAATTAAAATGTGAATTAAAATAAAATTCTATTCTCATAGAAACTTGTAAATAGTTAATTCAGTTTATTAAACTTAATTAGCTTAGGAATTTTGAGTTAATCAGCCATAGGAATTGCAAAAGGAAATAGGTACTTGGAGATTGATTTTACTGAGTGTTGGAATTATTCTTGCGAGAATAAGCAATGTAATCTCATCTTGATTTTATGATTTATGCAATACAGATAGTGCCATTTTGAGTTGTGGCTTTTCCCGAATATTTATTGTGTTATGTGTATTTTATTCTATTCATCTATCGATTATTGTTTTTCTTGATCTTTGTGTGCTTCCACTGTAAAAAGTAGAAGTAGATTCTCGTCTCTTGCTTTAGTACATTGCATAAGATTTTGAATCTACAAGAAAATCTACACTACCTCAACAAGAATTTCAACCATTAGATCCAATTCCTTTAGGGTTACTTTGGCCGCTACCTCAAGGTGTCCTTCCACCATTGGATCCCTCTCGTGTAAGGTGGAGAAACATATTTTAAGGGTAGTAATGGGGGGAATATTCTTTATGTTTTCTCCAATATATCTCCCTCCCTGATATTGGAGAAAAAGAAACAATATTTCCCCTGATGTGAAGGTGGGGCGAAATATTGGAGAAAACATAAAGAATATGTGGTGGGAAATATTGTATATGTTTCTCTCATATTTTTTGCCACCTTGCCCTCATATAGGGTGAGGGTGAAATATTGGAGAAAAAGTAGTAGTGAGGGTGGGGTTGAGGGTTAGGTGTGTGAAAATATTGGAGAAATCATATTTATTAATATTGGTGAGGGTGAAGGTGGGGTGGTGGAAAATATTGAATATATATATTAAATAAATTTCTCTAATATTCCCCTACCTCTAACCTTTATTTTAAATCTATAAGTTGATTTTTCATTACTACTTCACAAAATTATGGTAAGAATAAGAGGTTATCTATCTCTTTCCTACCATAATGAAATCAGAAGAAAGATACAATAGCATAATGTTAGAAACATTGTGGTTGTGATCAGGGTTTCTTCTGAACACTTAAGGGTATTGCTCCCATAAGGTTTGTGACTAAATATTTGTTAGTAGAAGAAAACAACAAGAACAACATTGGATTATTAAGTTCTCAGGCCAGTCAAAAACATCGTGTTAGGGTTTCAAATCCTAAGGCCTGCTTACATGGATCAATATTGGCTTCAAGATTCTAGGTAAGTCACATTGATTCTCCTTTTTCTCAACAATTCAAGGGATTTCAAGGTTCTCAACCAACTTTATAGAAATTGCTCATAAATGAGTAGGTTGTAGTCCATGGATACTCTAATTATGCAACATGTTTCGTTGCTCAAAGTTTGGAAGTGAAAGTGGTTGGGCACAATGGAGAGAAGCCTACTAAGGAGTATTCATCTTCACTTCCTTCCACAATGGTAGACTTGAGTATTTCTACATTTATGAGTGAAGTTGTTTCTCTGATCAAGCGACCTTATGGGTTTTTGATTATTTTTTTAGCTCCCTTCCTTTGTATCTTAAGGATTACATGTTCAAATATTCATTCTTTCTCCCTCCGTTACCCTAGGATCAGAGCAGATCTAATTGAAAGATCCCTTTTTCTCCTCCGTTGGGTTTGGTGGGAAAGATAAAAGAATTAGATATGGTTGAGGTTGATTAGAATAAGGTGAAAGTGTTCCATATTTTTGTAAAGGCTCTAGATAGGACCTCATTCCCATTTTGGGTTTTTGTTTGTTACTTTATCTCCCTTATTTTGTATCTTAAGGCTTACATGTTCAAATCTTCATGCTTTATCCCTTCATTACCCTAGGATTGGAGCAAATCTAATTGAAAATTTCCCTTTTTCTCCTCCATTAGGGTTGGCAGGAAAGTTAAAAGAATTAGATATGGTCGAGGTTGATCAGAATAAGTTGAAAGTGTTCCATATTATTGTAAAGGATCTAGAAAGGACCTCAATCCCATTTTGAGTCTCAAAAGAGGCAATCTGGGATGGGTGACCTCCCAAGACATCCTAGTTACCGGGTGCAAGCCTTGGAAGTGATGATTAATGCCATGTGATTCATTTCACTAATTTCAATCCCACTTCTTCACCCCTTTGAGCATCATTGGATGCAATGCGTGCTAAGTGGACTGTTCAAAATCATGAAAAATTAGTAATTTATGATTACCTCTGATGGAAATGGTTATAGATGAATGACTTACTTAATGCAGTTGAATCCAAAAAAATGATATCTAATATAATGCACTGTGAAAACTCCTCAATA
>APFE030731759.1:2428-28303 GCA_000404065.3 Pinus taeda | reverse complement strand
TTTTTTCTTCCAATTGTTGTGGTGTCAACATTATAGGTTGTGGAAGGCTAGGGGTAACAACACTTCCATCTTTATAGTTGTGACTGGTATGCTTCCTGGTTTCCATAATTTTGCTTTCCATTTTTCTTGCCAACCTGAATGCCTTGTCTAATGAATCAGGTTCCCAAAGGCGAACATCATGTTGGATATTATCCTTTAAAGTCCCTATGAACACATCAATCCTATGCTCCTCTGGAATATTTTTTACCGTTCAACTTTTGGAACTCCTTAATGTGCTCCATTATTGAACCCTTTTGTTTGAGACTTATCAATTGGCTAAAAAAAGTGTTGCTTTTTGTATCCTCATAATGTGCTATCAATTATTCCATAAAAATTACCCAAGTAATAATTTGTTTACGAGAGAAAAGCCATTGATACCATACAAACTGATTTGGTTCCAAATATAAAGTTGCAATACGTACCTTTTGTGTGTTTTGCACATTATTGACATCGAAAAATTGCTCCATCTGTAATATCCATGTTGTGGGATCCTTGCCATCAAACTTCCTCATATCGAATTTTGGAATATGGCGGGTCTTCAATCCCACATTAGAGTCTATGAAATCATGATTAACATTTCTTTTGTTCGCATTGTGAGTTTCCTTTACTACCTTTTCACCATTAGTAAGTATTTGTTGTAGAAAATTTGTCAAATCTGTCTTCAAATTTGCCATGTATGTCTTCAAATCTGCCATGTCTCTCTTCAAATCTATTTTCAAATCTATCTTCAAATCATCCATCTTATATTCCAAGCCCTTTATCTTAGATTCCATGCCATTTATCTTAGCTTCTGTTAGCTTTTGTGAGATTGACATTTGTTGCACTTGGTCTTGTAATTTTGATATATCATGTAGCATTTCTTCCTCTTCTTCATGAGTCATGCTAGAGCTTTCAGGTTGCTTACTAGGTGTTTGCATTTTCTTTCCTTGGGGCATCAGTTATCGATAATAATGCTCTAGTATGCCCTTTGAATTCCTTCAAAATAAATTTTCAAACCAAGCTTAAGAAAAAATTTAAAAGATTCTACACATATTTTTTCACTTTGTAGGAGCTCGATATTGCCTCTGATGTATCTCTGTACTTTTCGATCATCCAGTTCTAAAATTGTGACCTATAGTAGCCCTCTATTTCCTCTTTCCAATGCCACCAGTCTAATCCAAAATGGATTCTCCAAGGAAGAGTTATGCGAAATCTCCCATAGTGACTTGATTATAGACTAGTTCCGTAGAGCAAAATTGTACGACGTGCCACGAGTCACCGTTTCAACCTTTGGCTCTAAAAAATATATACAAGAGACTACAGCCTGTCCCCTTTCTGTAACTTCTTACAAAATTTCAATCCGATGTTTAGAGAGAAAGTTTTGATGATTTTCCCCAGGTCACGTGTTTGGAATGTAATTCAGGAGTCTGAAAAAAGACCAACTTCCTTAGATCATATCTCCTCAAATATAGCACGAAAAGCTATGAAATGCGGAATGGACATTCAGTGCGATGCCTTCTCAAGTGGGTTTTTTTTATAGCTTCTGAAACATCATAGAAAAAATTTATAGCGAAAATGCCATAATGACCTATTTGGAGCAGTGAAACCCTAGAATCCAAAGCTCTGATACCAAATGTTATGAAACCAGCTCACAAAAAGATGAAAGGATAGATCAATGCCTTAGAATTCAGCCTCTTCGAGGGGGAAACCTCCTTTACATTACATAAATGAACAATTATTGGATGATTCAAATGACAAAACCTCCTTTCTATATAGGAGTCTAAGGAGTACAATATAACCCAGCCGACCTAACAATAATAATATAAAGCCACAAAAATAACAATAGAGGAATTCTATGGGCATAGTAATAACAATATTGGGACAATAGGGGCACAACAATATTAATAAGGGATACAACTACAATAGTAATGGGGTAATCACTAGTATTATAGGGATTGAACAGTTGAAGTTGCATCCAACGATTTCGCCAGAGGTTCGAGAGCAATGCAGAGAAACAACCAAGGAGAATATGAACACATTGGATACTGCAGTCTCAGACTGTGTAATGACGTTTGGCCATGGAATGGAATTGTGGACAAATTTGTAGGAGGACTTGAATTTGCAGAAGCTGAACATCGATGTCAGAGAGACACAATAGAAGTATGATGAGGTCTAAGCGACTACATGCACTTTGGCACCAGTACAATGCCTTGTAAAATTAGAGGAAATAAAGCAGCGACAAGCACAGGTGGAAGAATTGCAGAGGATAGGCCCGTGCTAAATACCAGATTACAGCCATGGCTAGAGGAAGCATGCCAGCTTACTTTATCACTCCAGGAAAATCTGAAGGTGCTACAACAGACACAGAGGACTATGTTCCTAGCAGTGGAAGGCTCGATAATAGAAAAGTTGGTAGAAGAAGTGCACCAGGACGTGATGCGGAGTGTTGCTAAAGTTGCAGTATTACAGGTCGTGCTTGGTGGTCTCCGTAGCAAGATCAAGGTGCCAACTGAGTGACTTGAGGGTGAGTCATGATATTTGTGTTGGGGACATGTTGGGATAGGGTCCCTAGGGTCAGTTTTTGGGTTAGTTAACCCAAATTTTGTATAAAGTTTTGTAAAAGATGTAAAGTCTCTGTGAAATGTGGATGCGAAGTGTGCATATAGATAGAGTCAAAGGGGTTTAGCCCCCTATTTGGATAAGTAAATAGGTTGATTTTGAGACTCAGCCATGGTCCGCGGACTATGGTATTGTATTGAAGAAAGCCATATATAGTTGAGTCATAGCAAGTCTAAGAGGTAATAGAATGAAGAATAGAAGAAAAGTCAAGATAGAGACTATTTTGTGAAAGTACTAAGGCACAAAGGCTCTGCATCCTATACTTAGGCGAGAAGGGAAAGGCTCCTGCAGCTGAGTGCACAGGAGGTCTTGGTAAGTCTGTAGTTGAGTGCACGAACCCTTGCATCTGAGTGCGTAAGGTGGAGAAG
Source organism: Pinus taeda (assembly GCA_000404065.3). Taxonomy (NCBI): domain Eukaryota; kingdom Viridiplantae; phylum Streptophyta; class Pinopsida; order Pinales; family Pinaceae; genus Pinus; species Pinus taeda. The sequence continues at coordinate 25,298 of APFE030731759.1, read as the reverse complement.
TCTATAATTCGAATGCTGGAATTGAATAAAGACTAATTTTGACAAATTATTGTGCAATTGAGAATTATAGTCAATTCCTCTTATGTTATATTTTGTCTCTCAATAATACGATTCTATGGAATAATGAATAAATGTTACGTGAAACTACTGAATCTCTCTTATTTATGTGTGAATGAAGTGATTTTCTATGTTCATGAAGTTAAGGGTTACTTCTGTTATGTTTGCTAATGAATTGGATAGATCTTTGCAATGGCAGATCTAGGGTTATTTATTAATATGTGAAAGTGGATAATTTTCCTACTCAGGGTCCGCAAAGACTGATCATAGACCTTTGTGAAGGTCTAGAATCCATTTCACCTGAGTTATAGTAATGAGCCCTAGAAGGATATTGATCTGCGTGAAGGAAGCTCTGAACAGTCAAAGCTTAAGAATCACTTATCATATGTCCCTGGATGTAGAAATCTAGTTCTAGCATCCCCCAATATTGCTTCACGTGAGACTGCAGCCTGCGCTATGCATGTTATTGCCGAAAGGGCTAGAAGTTAGGGTTTTATTGGTTGGCACGGACAACTCTAAATTGGGGTCAGCCCCCTTAAGCCAAGAAGTTTTGAATAATTTCAAACCTAAAAAGTATGGTTTTAGATTCCAAAACTATGATTTCCATTCCTAAAAGTGCACATTTCAATTCCAAACTTGTAAGTTTTGAGATACAAAAGTGTCAATTTTAATTCCAAACTTATACATTTTGATTTCAAAAGTGTCAATATTTAATTCATAAATTGTGTATTTATATTTCAATATGATGATTTTTTTCTTAATGTGTAGATAATATTTAAGTCTATAATTAATGTATATTTGTACTTATCAGTGTTTATTTTTGTATGTGTATGCATAATGTCATTATGACCACTCTTGGGATCCAAATGTAACTATTAGAAAAAAATTAAGTGTAATTTACAGTTAATTTAAATGTAGATAGAATGAAATTGAAATGAATCTGAATGTGTAATATAGGGAAATTAGGTGGGAGACATTTTTATGTTGGAATATTCTCATGTCCTCTCAATACATATTTTTTTTGATTTTAGGGTTAGGAGTCTAGCATGGGGATTCAAGTCTTTCTCTTAAGAATATTGCATAGGAGGGTATTTTTTAAAGAAGAGCTTAGGAGGTAGTGCAACCTCCCTACCACCATGGCATGGAGGGCTTGCATTTTATGCACATTTTTCTTCTCTTAATGAAAAAAAAGAATCCAGATTCTAGTAGCTTGTAATTTCCAGTGTTTTGTGTAGATAACTCATTATGCACATAATAGTCTAGGATTTTTTTTTTTGTAGTTGTCCTTATTTTGTTATTTGATTTTGTTTTGCTGGCTCTCCTGGCAAGAGGGTAAAAAACTTATCCAAAAATTTTCACCAACCAAGAATAGCTTGGTCCCCTCTTCGGCCAGGTGGAAACAATGATGGAGAGAAGCCTATGTGGATGAAATTGAGGCTAGACGAAGGTTATAGGCCTTGTCAGTGTGTAGCTTTAGGAATAATGCAAAATCATTAACTTTGTGGCTAGAAATTTTCTGGCTTTGAGTCATTTCAAACTTTTGAGGCACATAGGAAGTAGGGATATTGGGGATGTTTATTTAAAAGAGTTAGAGGCAGCGCCAATGTTTTACACAACTAAATTCCTACTCCCCCTTGAGTATTTGTGCATGCTAGGAATAATCTATGACGATCTAAAACTTGAAAACATTTAGCAATTATGGAGGGATCCACAAAACATTGTGGATCAGTTTTAGGCCTTTCGATAGTCATGGAGCGTATCTCTCTAGCTCTATTTTTTATGGAGAAGAATCACCATGGATAAGAATCCTCATGTTTATTTGGCCTTCAATGAAGTGGAGGAATTGACACAAGCACAAGGTGTTGATACTGTCAATGAAAAACACTTGATTATTGAAGAAAATGTTGGAAAGACAAAGGAAGAAAGGAATGGAATCAACACACACAAACAAAATGAGTTGCGACTCTTCTATTGATCACAAACTTGACTTGACTTGATTATAATGAACCTAGTGAGGGGTATTTAACCTTTTTCGACTAAAGACTCACTCAAAATGATTTCAACATGGAAACACACACTATATTTGACTTTTCCCAAAATAAGACTAAACTCAAACTCAATGACACTTGATGTTAGGCCCCTATAATACTAGTGTAACCCCTTATTGTTATTAGTACAACCCACTTATTATAATGATGTACCCATGTAGTGCCCATATTGTTACTATTGTGCCCCATAGAAGCCCACTATTGTTATTAATGTGCCCTTACATTATTATTGTTATGTAGGCTCTGATTATGTTATGACCCCTTAGACTCCTATATATAGAGAGGAGGCCTTTTCATTTGAATCATCCAAGAATTGTTCATTTATGTAATGTAAAGGAGGTTGCCCCCTCGAAGAGGCTGAATTCTAAGGCGTTGATCTATCTTTTCTATCTTTTCTTGAGCTGGTTTCATAACACTTGACTCAACTAAAATCAAACTCTAAATTTGGACTGCACTTAAATTAGCTTATCTCTTCATGCTTCACTCAACTTGGATCTTGCTAGATATTCATGCAGGGGTAATTACTCTTTACAACACTCCCCCTTAATTACGACCATATGACTCAACATAACTCAAACATGACTCAACATGACTTAACTATGTGTGTTATGCTTACAATAGAAATTGACTCAATCATCACTTAAACATGCTTGTTGGCCAAGTCTCATCTAGGCTTATAAAGGCTCAATACTTTTACAATTTTGCATTTTCTTTTTCATTTCTTCCAGATTTTTTGTATTCTCGAAATTTCTTCATTCTCTTTTGAACATTCTTACTGTAAGCTCCATATTTCTTTACTTGTTGCTGCTAGAATGTTTCTTTGACTTCTCTTAAATTTGTGCTAAAAAAGAATTTGAACATTTCTTCTACAACTTCCTCTTCAAAGATCCATTCAACTATGGACTATTGCCACAACTCTTCATCTTCAAACTGTCTTCTTTGCTCTGTTTCTTGTGCTTCGTATTTCCGACTTTCTTTCTCATGCCATCTTTATTGATAGCATAATATTATCTCTTCTTGACTCCATTTTTGAAAAATGGTTTTAATACATTTTTCATTGTTTTTTAAAACTTCCATGTCCTTCTCTTCAGTTTCATCATCATGCACTACTACTTTTTGCCTATAGTCTGCACAGTTAGGATCATCATTAGGGTTACATGTAAAGTCATAATCGTTCTCCTTTTTCTTGTTCATCACTTCATTTAATTATTTTATTCCAATTGTTTCTTTAAGACTCTCATTAATTTATTCAATTGGCTTATGAATCCATTCTTCAATGAGATTCAAATCTGCATCGAACTTATTAGAAACTTTGTTTTCAACTTCTTCTTCCATGCTATTTTGAACATGTACATATTCAAAAACAAGGTTAAAAACATATTTGTTATGTTTTTCAGTGAGAGATTCCTTCTCAAACTCTTCCTTCTATGCCTTCTTTTCCACTATATGGAGGTTTTATTCCACTGTTTTGTTATCAATGGATATTCTCATAAAAAAATCTTCAATCACTTTATCGTCTTCTTGATCATCAACTACTTCAAGATCACATACTACTTCAAGATAATTTCCAACTACTTCATATCTTGTTGCTACAGTGGCAACTTCAACCTTCAATTCTTCATCAAACATGGTTCTTACCATATTTCCACAATCAATCCCTATTTCAAAAAATAAACCACACATATCATCAACATAAAATTCATCCACCATATCATGGGTTATCTAAGCATGCATGTGCTCATTAACAAATTCAACTTCACCAGATTCATCAGATATGACTAGATTCACCAATGCACATCTCACTTTGTAGCGATCATCCACATGTTTTTTTTTCACACTAGGATTCACCATCATTTGCACCATCCACATTACAGTGGGGTCCTTAAGCATTTGTATTTTCGTGCAGTGCTTTATAGGCTTCAACTTCTCTGTCTGCAATATTTGTTGTATATTCTTCATCCATATGCATCCCTACATAATGGGTTTCACTTTTATAGTATTCACGACCATCATCCACTTTTGAGTGGAATTTTCCAAGCTTTATTGTTCTCCCAGAGTCTTTCTCATCTACTCTCAGATCTACAAATGACTCAACATACTATGACACAACTTTTTGTTGCATGTCACTGCCTCTTGCACCAAATTAGTCTTCGAGGTTCTTCCATGGTTCCTTGGTAGTTGTAGCTTTTGCTACCATGCACAAAATCTTCTCATCCCATTCCTTTTTATAAAATCCAATGCTAAAGCATCACATACTTCATCATATGAATTATTAGATCAATACTCAATTAACTCTTTATCTCAAAGAAAAGTTAAAATTTTAATAACCCAATGATTAAAGTATTTACTAGTAAACATAGGAGGTGGTAGCAGATCCAGGCTACACCATTCAACCTCGATCTCTCTTTTGTTTTCTACTAGACTTCTTAGTTCCCTGACTATGTCCTAAACTTCTCTAAATATGGCAACAATCTTTGTCTCTTCTTGTCGATTCCTTTTCTTAATCTGCTTTGAGACCCATGACCGTTGTCTTTCTTTTGTTTTTTTCCTACTTATTTCATGAAGCTTCCTTCCATATCACTCCCTAAAAAAATATGATGTTTAATATGTGCCCCATAAAGCACAATATTCACCCAAAAAAAATTGTCATGCTTGAAAAAATGGAAAACTTTACCAATGAACAAGCCTTTTGCAAAACCCTAAATTCACTTTCCAATTAAAAAACAATTTTTTAATACAATTCACTTTTTTTTTAAATAAAAAAAACTTAAAAAACACTTTTTTTTTCCAATTCTCCAAAACTTTTAATAGACCTTTTTGTTTATTCTAAACATACTTCAAAATCTTTTCTTGAAAAAAAAAACTTTATAAAAGTCTCCAAAAAAAATATTTTTGAAAACAACTTTCTAAACCTTTTTCAAACCATGCACATTTTTAATAAATCAAAAACACTTTTTTAATAGACGCCTTTTAAACTTTATGAACTCCATTAATTTTTTTTTTTTCAAACCTCTAAAAACTTGTTTGCACAAGTTTAATATCTCTCACCTATTAACATGAACTCTTTAAAAATAAATTTAATATCTTTCAACCTTGCAACAAAAACCTTTCTTTATAAACCTTTATAATTCCTAAAATAAAAAAAAAAAAATAAAAAACTTCAAACACACTTCATTAATTATTGAGTGCAGGGTTGGAATTTGGATTTTCCTTTACCTATCATACAATTTTTTTTTGACATTTTGGGTTCTTATGTGTCCCATCAAAAAACATTATGTTTAAAATTTTTCCCTTCAAGATTGATGTTTAACCCTTCACTCGTAAAAGCTTGGTTAAAAAAATACCCTCCAATAACATAATTAAATATATTTAAATTATGATACTTTGACAAGTACAATTGTGGACTTCTCAAAAAAAATTGAACATTTGAAACAAGTTTATTTTATATATTGAAAATATAGAATCAATCCTAGGTAAAGTATTTGTTGGTTATCTATCACTATCATTTAAAAAAAATCGTGTAAAAAAGTGTGAAATATTAGATATATAATATTGCTGTTTAAAAAAAATCATGTAAAATAAAGTGTGAAATATGAGGTAATTAATAAGGTTAAGAAATAGCCGGGTATTCAAAATCTTGGAATTTAAAATCCACTAGCAAAAAAAACAAAATTAACAAGAATGTCATTCCCCTTAAGATGAATTTTAAGATATTTTTCTACAAATATTGGAGTTTCAAATCATCCAAGAAAACGATAAAGAAAATGAAACAAATTCATTCCGTTCGAAAATATTTAAGTAAAAAGTTTTGATAGTGAAAATTTTGACAACAAAGGAAAGTAAAGTGAAAAGAAATATGATTCTTTTTAAAATGGAGGTGAACCTTTGACCTTGAGATATATATGAATTCCTTTGTAGAGTCGATCATGTGAAAGGCAAGTTGATGATGGTACAATCTAAATAAGGTTAAGAAAGATAAATGGAGAAAGCATGGGATCAAAGGTGATTTCAGTAAGGTATTCATCCTAGATATTCATGTTACAAAGGTTGCCTTTGTAGCAGAAACATAGGGATTCATGCTACAAAGGTTGCCCTTAATGCATTCCTTGAAGAAAGAATATCCTAAATCATCCTTTCCTGTGTTGATATTTGATTTCTATGAACTAATTATATAATGAAAACCAATACATTGCATACAACCAATTTCAAACCTGGAAGAAAAACATTATTCTTTCTTGTGTTCTTGTGTATCTTTTCCTTCTATGTAGCTATTATTTCCTCCCATTGAGCACAGCACTCCGAGTTGGCAGTCCAAGTGATCACACAATGAATAATCACAAATAAGAAGCTCAAAGGAAGAACATCATTGTCGTGGGGTTGAAGCTTGGCGAAGGACTCAATAATGCCTATCCTTTCAGATCTTGAAAACACCTAAATTTCATTGCAATCCAAAGACTTGTCATGAAAATTTCTACTATAATCGTCGACCCTCAAAATTTCAATGATCCAGTGATAACGCTCAACCAATGAATCTCTTCGGAATTCTCCACCTTCGAATACTGGAGATTATCTGTCCAAAATAATCAAATGGTAACATCAACAAATCATTTATCCACGAGTCCTCATAGATTTCCACATAATTGTGTTTGTTTAGCTGATATTTTATTTCAAAAACCCCATTAGCACCCTCATAGGAATAGCCTCAATGCAGTTGTTTACAATAATAATTTCTTTAGTGAGAGGATGAAGATTTTTATAGTTTAAGAGAAATTTAATCACATCTTCCTGGTTTTCTAGTATTATTTGGTTGGAATAAAACTCAATTTTCTTGCAAATATTACCTTTTCAATACTCTTTCATCATCTCTAAAAACTTGGTCACACATCTTAGAGCACCAATGTTAAAAGGATTCATGAGAATCAGGAAACAATAGTAGTAAGCTTCTATCATTTCAAATATTTTTTCCCCACTAGGGAAGGCTTGTGGGAGATAAATCTCAATCCCTTATGTTAGTTGTCGCTTCAAGAAACTACTTCCATAAACTAATGGAAACTAGCCATTCAAAACAATTGAAAAAAATCAGGAGGTTAAATATTTTGTTTCCAGCTTTACAAAAAGGCAAGCAACCGATTAGTGTTCAAAATAACTTAATGAAATTGAAATTCAATCAATTTTCAGCTGAAAATCACCTTGTAAATCTTGAAACTGTGGCCTTTAGTGTACATAGTAACAATTGTTAGAAATCATGTGGCTTAACCCCATGACCAAATGCTTTGTCGCAAAATCTCTTGACTATATGCATATGCAGTAGCATAATAACCGTTTCTGAGTAAAATGTAGGCACTATCATTGGGGAAAGCTAGATTCATGCCATTGTCACCTGTGTTATTCATCACATCCCCTGAAGGATTTTGATGAACAATGGCTTCTTCATGATATTCATATGTGGTATCCACATCACTAACTCACCAATGGATACTCCCTTCTGTCCTCCCATCGTGATCAAAAACACCGATGTAAAAATCTTCAGGGGAGCTGATCAAATCGTCCATGTCAACTTGTGCCAAAAAAATAATTAAAAACCTACAAAATCTTGGTGAAGAATGGTTGGAATATACAGGGGCATTTCACAATTTCTGCATTAGAAAGGTGCAATTTCGTTATGGGGGGAAAAATATTATAATCTTATCACTACAAGAAAAAGGTCATTGGTGAGGTTCATGCCTCTGACGGATCTTTAAGGTCCATCAACAATGTTGCATATGGTGATGGTACTTAAAAAGCATTGTTTTAAGTGCATATAGTGATGGTGCTTTAAGGTTTGTGACCAAAGCCATTTTCAATGACACTTTTGGTGAGGTTCGTTAAAGGCCCACCGCTAATTCTCTATTTGGTGACACTTCTAGTGACGATATTTTATTGATCCTCACCATTGCTCTGTTTGGTTACTTTTGGTGATGGTCAAAAAATGTTCGTCATCATTGATCATTCCAATGAGGCTTTTATGATGCTATGTTCATGTTACTATATTTTTTTTCAAAAGATAATGATTTGAAACCATTGTGGTGGAGTCTTTTTCATTATGTGTCCAATGCCATAGTGGTTAGAGTTAGTCAGTTTATTCAGAAGTAATTAGTGTGTATCATTTCCTCAACTAATGATAATATAGTTTTCCTATGAGTCAATACATGATTCAGCTTTATTAGGTTTAATATCTAACAAATTCCCTTTAGATAAAGTTCCACTAGTGTGTGTAGGAACTATATTATTTAATATATAATCAATCTCTGTCAATTCTATTAATGAGAGATACCTAGCATTCCTCTACACTCTTGTCACGCCTTAACATGATTTGGAACACACTAACATTCCTTCGCACCTCGCATGTCTTGGAACATCTTTATACCTAGAACATTGTAACAACCCTAGTAAAATCCATGTAAGAAAATATATAAGGCCACAGTTGATGGGACACATCTTCCAAGCTGAATGTTGTGTAAGACATCCTATGGGGTCATTTGGTTGTTTATGGCTATGGAAATTGACAAAGGCAATGGCTAAGGCTTTGGAAAGGCAAGAGGAATTTATTGGCATTTATTTATGAAAATAATGGAAATTAGTAGAAAGGAAGGTGAAAGGTCACAAGTTGCACGTAAGGAGGAAATTGAAGGAAAATAATGGAAAATGAAGAAAATAGAGGCCTAATTGATAAAAAGGGTTCCGAGGATTAGTGGGCAGGCTTGATTAATTCAGTTTTGGAGCTCTCTCATTATTCTCTCTCTCTCTTGGACACTTAGAGTTTTCTTGGAGCACTGTGGCATTGGAGAAAGAAAGGAAATGAAGGAAAGACAAAGCAAATATCAAGTAGGGAAAGGTAGGATCAAGCAGCTACAATAGGGTTCATTGTAGGTATCAACTTGCATGTGTATTTTCCTTGCTAGATTTAGCATGAATGTGATTGCATGTGGTTCTTTTCTATCATGGCATGGGTTTTTCTAGGTATGACAATGTTCTTCAACCTAGCTTTGCCATTTCTTGATAGCTTTGATGAGATGGATTCTCATATTTGGTTAATGTGGGATGGGCAGATGGATTTGAATTTGAGTGGGTTCAATCTCCAAAATTAAAAACACATTGCCTAGTGGTCCCTAAACTGGACTATGGATCACGGTAAAGCCACTGGCCTAGTAACCCCTGAACCAAACTATGGGTTGTGGTAAATCAAGGATTATGTGCCTCAGTTGGCCTAGGAATCCTTTCCAGTGAATGTAAGGATGTACGTTAAAGCCAAGAGATGGATTTCTTTCCATTGAGCTTAGTAGTCCTCGGATGGGATTTACGGTAAAGCCTAGAGTGTGTCTCAGTGTAGGGCCTAGTGATACCTGGATCGGACTTTGGATTACAATAAATCCTAAGAGACTAGGAGGCACTCAAATTCCTCAGAGTGTAGATGGAATAATCCAATAAGTGCAAATAAAAGTAAGGTAACATGCTAAAGTTCTTATTAAGGCATGATGGGATGATGAAGAAATACATATAGACACTGCAACAAAGGACCTATCAAGTTATGGTCATGAGAGTCATCACATTATAAAAATGCATTGGGACCACATGTTTTTCAAAACCTATATGAGGTCATGAAACTTATGATATTTCCACATGAAAGAAGGTTTTAAGCTATCCATACATAACTATCACTCTATTGTAAATATACTTGGAACACTTCAGTGGCATCCATGCTTGTTGGTGTTTTTGGTGTGTCCTACGAGTCCCACATTCATGCTTGTAGTATGACACGAGGGTGATTGGTTGAAGAGAGACTTGGGTCAACCAATCTATGGTCAGGTGGAATGTGGTAGTCCCATATCTAGTTCTCTTATTGCATTCATTAATGAGAAATTAATTCCCTTGATTTTCATGTGTAAATGTATTGATGTATATGTGGATTTCATGGCTGATATAATCATGGTATTTCTGTTATTACTATGCTGGTTATATGAATATTTTATGATAGAAACTATGTATGGCTCTCATCATGTTTTTACTTGTAAATGAATGAAAAATGTATCTATCATGTAATGGATGGAGTATTGGTAAAAGTGATAAGGAAACAATGCTTCAAGGCGAATCTCAGATAAGTATGAGACCCTTATGCTTAGATTTGTTGCATACACTTGTAGGTTGCATATTTATTAAGTGTTTGACAAAATGTCCATCATGGTTAGGCTTGTTTAGGTCAATCCCTTGATCAATTTTTGTGTTAGAGGCTTTTCCTTGGTGTCATTTAATGTCTTGGAAAGTCTCATCAAGTTCTAGGCATTGGTTTGGAGACTAGCCCTGAAAAGGTGGCTTAAATCTCACTTCTCTAGCACAAAACTGGCTGAAAGAGACTACAGTCTCTCCCTTGCAAGCATAGTGGGAGTAACTATAGGTTTCCAGTCATGTGCATGCCTTGTCATGGGAGTGAATTTGGGTTTAATTCATTGGAATGCTAGGTTAACTCAGGGGTTGGGCACCTGGAGTGGTGGATTAGCTCCTGGAGGTCCTGAAGTTGATGTTGAGTATCTATGTGTTAGGTTTCCGTTGATTCCACTTCCTTAAGGTCACATGGGAGGTCAAATCCAATCACAGTAGCCTCTCATGGCATGTTTACCCTAGTTGGCAGGTTACTTGGGTAGATGTGGGAGGAGGGTATTACAAACAACTTGTCATGACTAGGACACCCAAGCACATGTTGGAAGGCCCTAACATAACATAACACTCTCCTAACATGTGTTGGAATGCACTATTGTCCCTACCATGCCCTGGAACACTTTGGCATGCACTAACATACATTAACACTTGGCACACATTAACACTTGGCATGTTTGGAACCAGTTATTAGTATGCATAGCATGCCCCTTTTGAAAAAGATAAATTCCTCACTTATTAACCATCTTATGTGTTCATTTGATTGCATTTTTTCTTGGTTCTTCCTTTTGTTTCCTTGAAACTCCTTGAAACATATTGGCATACTTTGACACCCTACGCATCCTAGCATGCCTTACCAACTCTTAACATAACTTGTCACTCCCTCCTTGACATGCCAGATAACACCCATTGACACTCCATGGCACACCTTCATATTCATTCATTTCCATGAATTTTGACCTAGTGTTCAGTGCTCCCTTGTGTTTCCCTAGTACTCCCTAACACTCCTCATCATGCATTAGCACTCCCTAGCACACCTTAACACTCTTTGACATGCCCTGCCACTTCAAAGCATGTGTATCACTCCCTAACACACATTGAAACTTGGCATGTGTTGGCGCTTGACAAGTCTTAGCATGTCTAACATTCATTGATATGCCTTGGTATTATTTGGCATGGTTTAATATTAAATTTATTTGAGATCAATTATTGGAAAGTAGATGAGAAGTAACAAATGAATATTTAGCACTTATAATGCACTAACACTTGGCACTTGGTACCTATTGGCACCTAATGTTGGTGTGCCTAGCATGCCCCTCTTGGAAAAATTAAATTGATGACTTATTAACCATCTTATGTGTTCATTTCCTTGTAGTTTAACTTGGTTCTCCTTTTTCTTTCCTTGACAGTCCTTGGCACGTGTTGTCACACCCTTTCACATCTTGGCATACCCTAACATGTGACACATCTTAGCATCTTGGACATGCCTTCGAACTATATGGAACATGTTGGCATTCCCTAGTACACAATGTAACTCATGCCCTCACAACTAGCCTTACATTTTTTCACGCCTTGGGAACCCAATCAAGTCCTTAGCTACTGTAGTTCATATGACATTGGCCCGCTTCAGCCACAACAACTTCACTGATTGCACTTACTACAAGTAGATTGTTTCTTCTTCACCTAATAACTACCGATAACTCATCTTAGGCCACTAATGTCCAAGCTCAACTTGTCCCACTTAATAACTTAGCAAGACAAGGATCACATCTAGCCATGTCCATAAAAAAACTAAGCAACATAACTTACATAGGCAATATTTCACATGTCTGTCCAATTCATAAAAACAATAGAGAATTAACTGAGAGTTTTCAAAAACCACAATATGCACAAGACACATAGGATATAAGCTGACACAAGTCGAGTGCCCCAAAACTTATACAGAACAATATACAATATGTAATTGTCTAAAACAATTTAAAACATGAGCATTCGGCCAAAGTGTGCCACATGTTATATAAAAATAATAGATAAAAGAAAAATAGTGTTGTGCCCAGCACAAAGTCTCCCTTTGTCTAAAAATGCTCTGTCGAGCCCCTTATTGCAACTACAAGCTTGCCTCCTGCAATCCTATTATGAAGTTCTTCTAAGACACTTCATCCTTGCCACACTTGAATTCAATGACACTCCTTGGAACACACTCTTATTTGTTCATTCCCATGCATTTTCACCTAGTTACGCCTTGTGATGGCTCAACACCCCCTAACACTCCTCATCATCCATTGACATTTTCTAGCATGTGTTAACACATATTTTCATTCCGTGGGATGCCCTGACCCTCCCTGGTTATCATGCCCTCACAACTACCCTTACTTAATTTGCAACCTGGGAACCCAACCAAATCCTCGTTTGACTACAAGAGCTTGACCAAGTTACGGTTACTACAACTAGACCATCTTGTTGAATTGTGTAGCTTGGGAGGTACTCCATAAGCCTAGTGAGATGGTTTTGTGAGTTTGTTAACAAAATAATTTGTGGGAAAAGAACCCAAGTGAAGGGGTTTTGGACCCAAGATGTGGTTTAAAATATAAAATAAAATTAAAAAGGAAAATTAATATTTACTAAGGTCTAAGTGGGTAAAACCCATAAGTTCTAGAGGGTTCCTAAGAAGCCTTAGTGTGAAGGAAAGAACATCAAGTGAGAAGGACCTGATTTGATCAAGGAGGCAAGGAGATATGTAGTCCTAAAGTGGGTGGAGTTAAAGGGATGAGTAAGGGTTTCTAAGGGAAAGCCAGATCATCCACCAAGAGCACGATCATCATGTGATGTTTCACACGAATGTCGCATACCTTAATGGGTTCTATCTAGGAAGTAGGATGGCATATGGTTGGTTCTCTTTTGGTAGATCAAGCTCAAGATAATTTGGGCATGTGATTTCAGTGGTGTTTCTGTGTGAAGGATTCATCAAATTATGAAATAACAGAGAGGGTTGAGACCCTTTCTTGTGGTGGTTAGTAGGCCGCATGTTAGGTCCCTATAATACTATTGTATTCCCTCATTGTTATTAGTGTAGCCCCCCGTTGTAGTGGCTACAACTACCCTCCAAAAGTTTGCCTTAGCCTGTCTTGGAGCCTCCCTACCAACCTTACACAATGATTTTTCTTACTTCGTCAAGTGCTCAAGCTTCAGTGTTTTCCTTGCACAAAGGTAGCCTTTTGATCATAGTTGATCCATTCCCCTCATAGGTTGCTCACCCAGACTTGGTCCAACTACAAGTTGGGAAACTTCCCCTTGAAAGTTGTGAATTTTTTGAGGGAAACCAACCTTCCTTCTAGGAATTGTGCAATACGCTTCGATAGTCTGCTGGGCTCCATGACTGCACAATCTTGCCAGCTAACCCTCCCACCAGGATTTGTGCAAATATTCCTAGCAGTAGGCTGTTCAGCCCAGGATTTGTGCAAATCTGGGCAGTAGTCAGTTGCTCTTCCCATAAATTACACAAATCTCCTGCACAGCTAGCCCATCTCCTAGCTAGAAATGCACATTTTTCTCCAGCATTCGAGTAGTCTCTCGCATGTGCAGCTGAGTTGACTGATTCCCTCCGGGAGTGAGAAAAACACACTTGCATTCATGGGATGCTTCTAGCAAGGCAACATGCAAAGGCATCCCTTGTTTCAGGGATCTATGTTTAGTAGTTGGAGGTTACATGCAAGGAGCCATTCAGAAACTTCCCACCAAGTGTCGCTTCCCATAGATTTGTGGCATCACTGTAGGTTTTAACCCCATACAGAAATTACCTGCATACGAATTCTAAAACACAAAAAATAAACAATGCGAGAGCATAACACATAAAACACATACACACAGAGATTTTCCCCTGGATCTCAAAAACTGGGACTACCAGCTTGATTTTTTCATTATGTTCTTTTCAATGTTACAATACATATTTATACATGTCGAAGCATCCAATACCATGGACCAAAAACCATCGTGTCCAAAACCATGGAGCGAAAACCGTTGCGTCCAAAACCATGGACCGAAAAACCATCGCGTCCAAAACCATGTGCAAAAAACATGCACAAAACCATAGGTAGGTCTATCCAACCTAACATAGGGCCCAAAACAAAAATTTTCTGGGCCGCTACCCCAAACCCCATAGAGTGGGGTTACCTGTACCCCTCAACCCCCCTGTAACTCCCCTCGCTATGCAATCGGAACAAAGAATGAGGGGCTTCGCCCTCCCTCTAACCCCCTGGTCAACTACATGGGCTAGTCATGGAAAAAATATAACACAACCCAACATTCTCCTACTTGTTGTTTTCTTTCTACAGGGGGCCACAATAGAGCTTAGTCATTTATCCAGCCCTGCAATGTCCATTGTTTCTCTACACCAAGAAAACTTCTCAGAGCTCACAGATTTTGTCAATGCATTTGCAGTATTCTTCAAAGTGTCCACCTTTACTAGCAACACCTTTTTGTCTTCTATCATATCCCTCACAAAGTGATACTGAACTTCAATGTGCTTTGTCTTTGAATGATATGCAGGGTTCTTTTCCAAGAAAATTGCACTTTGGCTATCACAGTCTATCCTTATAGCTCCCTTTACTAACCCCATACTTGAACACAATCTCTGCAACCAAACTGCTTCCTTACTTGCATGAGTGGCTGCCATGTATTTTGCCTCTATATTTGATAGTGCCACTACAAATTGTTTCTTACTCATCCAACTGACTGCACCTCCAAATAGGTTAAATAGATACCCACTTGTATATCTTCTCTGATCCAGATCTCCTGCCTAATCTGCATCAACAAATCCACGAATATCCAACACTCTGTCCAATCTCGGTTTTCCTTGGTAGCACAAACCATAATCACTAGTGCCACACAAATACCTGAAAACCCACTTCATTGTTGTCCAGTGCTCCTTCCTTGGTTTTGACATAAGCCTGCTCAATACTCCCACTACATGTGTAATGTTTGGTCTAGTACAAACCATCACATACATCAGGCTACCAACTTCACTTGCATATGGAACATGAGACATGTCCTCTTCCTCTTCTTGTGTCTTGGGACACTATTCAGGAGATAACTTTACACCTACAGGAATAGGAACCTTCATCAGTTTACTATCCTTCATAATAAACCTCTACAATATTGTCTCGACATACTTCCTCTGGTTTAACCAGAGCTTCCTCTTTGTCTGATCTCTTTTAATTTCCATCCCCAAAATATAGATTGCAGCACCAAGATCTTTCATGTCAAATTTGGAGGACGAATGGGTCTTCAAATCCTAGATAATTTCTTTGTCATTTCCAACTAGAAAAATATCATCCACATACAAGACCAGATAAATAACATGATCACCATTTAATTTAAAATACACACATTGATCTGCTTTTCTATTGGTGAAGCCAAGTCCCTGTATAAATGTATCAAATTTCTGATACCACATCCTTGGTGACTGTTTTAACCCATACAGAGAGTTCTTTAAATTGCATACTAGTTCTTTCTTACCCTTCACCACAAAGCCTTCAGGTTGCTTCATGTAGATCTCCTCTTCCAAATCCCCGTGAAGAAATTTTGTCTTCACATCTATCTGTTCTACCTCCAAATCAAAAGCAATAGTAACAAATAAAAGAAATCTAATAGAAGTTACCTTGGCAACAAGAGAAAAAATATCACCAAAAGCAATTCCCGGCACCTGGGAATAACCTTTTGTTACCAACTGAGCTTTGTATCTCCACCTTTCCTTCTGCATTTGTCTTCTTCTTTAACACCCATTTGCTGCCAATGGGTTTCCTTCCAGCCGACAACTCCACCAAATCCCAAGCCTCATTTTTGTGCAAAGATGCCATTTCATCAACCATGGCCTCTTTCCAGAGTTTTTCGGCCCCTAAATCCACTGCTTCCTTCATTGTTCTAGGATCATCATCAGTAATAGATAAAGAAAAATTTGAATAGAATGCAGATGGACTATACCTTTTTGGCTATCTTCTTTCTCAAACTGATCTTCTCACACCCGGATTTTGTGGCTCTTCATCTTCTAATTCCTCTTCTGTTATAGAGTCTGATTCTTCCTCCTTTAGCTCAAACTCTATCTTCTCAGGTTCCTTTGGTTGGAATTCATGTTTAATAACATCTTTCACCTCTCTGAACACCACATCTCGGCTGTACACAACCTTCCTTGTTATTGAGTTCCAAAGCTTATAACCCTTTAAACCATTCTTATACCTAATAAAGATGCATTTTTTAGATTTACTATCCAACTTGTTTCTTTTCTCCTTTGGAACATGTACATATGCATCACATCCAAATACCATCATATGTGAAAGAGAGGGTTTCTTACCAGTCCATGCCTCTTGTGGAGTCTTATCCTCCAACACTGATGAAGGTGATCTATTGACCAGATAACATGCTGTCTCCACCGTCTCTACCTAGAATTCCTGTCCTAACTTGACACCACTGAGCATGCTTCTTTCCCTTTCCATCAACATCTTATTCATTCTTTCTACAACTCCATTTTGATGAGGTGTATATGGAGTATTCTTTTTTTGTGCTATACCGGAATTCTTACAGAATTCTTCAAATTCCTTACTGAAAAACTCTCCAATGTTATCTGTCCTCAGCACCTTTATCTTCTTCTCTGTCTGGTTTTCCACCTGAGCCTTAAATTTTTTAAACCTGTCAAAGACTTTAGATTTCTTCTTAAGGAAATATATCCATGTATTCCTTGAGAAGTCATCTATAAATGATACATAGTACACAGACTTACCCAGTAATGGAACCTTCACAGGTCCAAACACATCACTATGCACAAGCTCTAATATTTGTTTCACCCTCTTACCACTAGAGGGGAAACTCACCCGATTCTGCTTCCCATATACACAATTTTCACAGAAATGAAAATCTAGAGAGCTATTACTCATACCTTCTACCATGCCTTTACCATGAAGTTTTCGAAGGCCCTTCTCTCCAATATGTCTAAGCCTTTGATGCCACAACATGGTCTTCTCTCTAGAGACCAGTAGATTTTCTGCTCCACTTTCAGGAACCATGGAACTGTTGCACCCATCAACAACAGAGCTACCTTGCAGCTTGTACAAAGTTCCAATTTGAACTCTTTGCATCAATACCAGTGCCCCCCGAACCATCTTGCAGATATCCTTCTCGAACACTATTTTTACAATTGCATCATCCAACTTGCTTACAAAAATCAGATTTCTGGCTAATGCAGGAAAATGCAGAACACCTGGAAGTGTTCTAACCCTTCCACCTTGCAACTTCAACTTTACTTTTCCACGACCAATGATTCTAGCCTTCCTATCATCCCACAAGATGACATTACCACCATCATATTTCTCATATTCGCAAAATCATTCTCTATGGGGAGTGAAGTGAAAGGATGCACCTGAGTCAATCAACCATGCCTCATGATCTACATGTGTACTTGAAGAAGCCAAGTACACATCCCCACCTTCATCTAAGGTGGTTTTCGCCTCTGCAGGAGGAGCATCATCAAATCCCTTTCATTTATCAGGAGTTTTAGATTTACAGTCCCTTTTGTAGTGCCCTTCCTTTCCGCATTTCTAGCACACCACCTTTACAGGTTTTCCTAGAGATTTAGATCTCCCACTCCATGAATTATTTTGTTTCTATTATAGGACCGTCCTCGTACAAACAAGGCATCACCATTTTGGCTCTCAATATTTTTTTGTCTCATCTCCTCCATCAGTAAGGATGAGACTATTTCATCAAACTGCAAGGTAGTTGATTGCTACCTATTGCAATAACTAGACTATCCCATGAATCTAGTAGAGAAAACAACAAACTGATGCACTTATCTTCATCTGAAATTTTAATATCAACAGATGCTAACTGACTTACGACAGTATTAAATGCGCTCAAATGCTCTGTCACCGAGTCTCCATCTTTCATCCTCAGGCTATTCAACGTTTTCTATAGGAGCAGTTTATTCACTAGAGACTTAGGTTGGTACAAAGTCCCTAACTTCTCCCACATAGCCTTCGCCATAGCTTTGCCTGATACATTCAGCAATACTAAATCTGAGACACATAATCATATTATGCTCTTTGCCTTCCAATCCAACTTCTTCCATTCTTCATTGGACACTCCCGTTGGTTTAGTACCTGGATCTACTGCGATCCATTGATCTTTATCCACCAACAGATCCTCCATCTTGAGTTTCCACAACTCAAAAATCTGACCATTAAATTTCTTGATCTATATCTTTCCATTGCTCGCCATCTTCTTTCACTACCAGAATCGATCTCACAGATCTCCCACTGAACAGGGTCTACCACAGGCCCGAGCGAAACCCCTCAGCAACAAAGGCATCCCCTTGAAGCCAAAACAACTCTGATACCAAATGTAGGTTTTAACGTCGTACAGAAATTACCTGCATACGAATTCTAAAACACAGAAAATAAACAATGTGAGAGCATAACACATAGAACACATATACATAGAGATTTTCCCCTGGATCCCAAAACCAGGACAACCAGCTTAATTTTTCATTATGTTCCTTTCAATGTTACAATAAATATTTATACATGCTGAAGCATCCAATAAAATGGAGCGAAAACCGTCGCATCCAAAACCATGGAGTGAAAACCATCGCGTCCAAAACCATGGACCGAAAACCATCACGTCCAAAACCATGTGCGAAAAACATGCACAAAACCATAGGTATGTCCCCCCAACCTAACATAGGGTCCAAAACCAAAATTTTTCGGGGTGCTGCCCCGGACCCCATAGAGTGGGGTTACCTGTACCCCTCAAACCCCTGTAACTCCCCTCGCTATGCAATTGGCACAACAAAGGGGGGGCTCCACCCCCCCTTTAACCCCCTCGTTAACTACGTGGGCTAGTTGTGGAAAGAATATAACACAACCCAACAATCACAACCTTGATGTTATAAAAAATCATCAACCAGATCTTGTAGAGCTCATTCCTCACATCAACCTTCCATCTTTGACATCCTACATCACATCTAGGAGCATTCAACATGTTCAACTCAGCTGTTTTAGGGTAAGACAGCTTCCCATGCCTTGTGCTACATTTCTATCGCTTTTTGTGTTTTCGCTTGTGGGATTATTGTTTGCTTGATTTCTTTGAGCGCTTGCTATCATTTACATATATACTAGTGTTATAGGACAAATTGACCTCCTCATTAACTCAGAGTTGAAAGACAAGATGACTGAAGCAAAGACCACAATTGTAGGCTTGGAATCCACACTAACGCTCTCTATACACTGTCAACCTACTTTATAAAGCTTTTTACCAAGCATAAAGGAGCGTTAGTCACCCTGCTAACTCATGTTGTTAGACTAGGGAGAGAGTTATTGAACTTAAGGGATGTTCAGAAGGTCAGGCCAACGAATTTGCTCATAAATATCTAGATATTAAATCCCTAAATTTGCTCAAGAAAAACAAGGAAACTCGAAAAATCAAGATATTTGGAGAAATTCCATTCTGAGAATGAAGGCAAATGGGAAAAATCTTGTAAATAGGGCAGGTTCATGGCTTTTGCCCTAATGAACTCTAAAGAGGAGCTTGGCAGCCCTAATTTGATTGCTACATAAGCAGTGAGAGGGCCATTGCAAAAGGTCAGAGCATTTGGAAGGATAGCCCATAGCGCTATTGTGAACTATCATATTCTTGAAGAAGCTAGCTGAAAGAGGGAGAGAGAGAGAGAGGAAGAGGGGGTAAGGAAGGCTGATACAATGGATGCTTGTAATCACTCTTCCATTCTGAATATAGAACTGCAGTCGTGTTCCCTACTCCAAGGTGTCAGTGATATTGTTCATTTATTTGTTCATTCTGATGCTTGTTGAGATGAGTAGTTAAGTTATACATTAATACATGTTTATTATGGATTCCTACATTAGCTTTCAAGAGTGTATGGTGTGATTGGTTTGCCTTGTCCTTTGTGCAGGAATTGTCTTGGAGCTGGCCTTGAAGGAGTTCTTCTTGCCGCATAGAGATCCCAAAGCTGTTAGGTAAACTTGACTTGGGATAGAGTCAAAGGAGGTTAAATAGTGATGGTTTTGGGGCACATGGTATTGTGCACCCATGGTATTCTACTCGTGGTATTATATGTAATGGAGCCTATAAAAGGCTCGAAGGACTTCATTGTAATGCAAAGGCTTGGAGGTGAGTGATGAACGTTCACTTGGCCAGATTGGCCACGGTATTGGCCAAGGATAATGAACTTTCATTATGATCGGGTTTTTCCCTAGATTTGGGGTTTTCCCAAATAAATATGTGTGTTTGTTGACAATAATACTGAGAGGGGGGGTGAATCAGTATTATCTAATTCTTTTACCAAATCTTTCTTATTTATACTTCGAATTATTTTTGCATACCAATACCATAAATAATGAGCATGAACAAGAAAATTCGACATCACTCAAGACACCAGATATAAGGTGGAAACCCATGTTGGGTGAAAACCACTTGCTGCAAATTTCTATCTTTTTCAATTAGAAACTCTTTTTACAATGGTCTTGTACTGGTGCAGTCCTTTACCAGTACGCAGGCTGCAACCTGCTGAGAGCTACAACTCTCTCTCGTTTTTCAGATTCTCCTGAAAGGGAGCTACAACCCCCTACTTCTTTTCAAGGACCACTTTTCATAAATTTTCAAACTGGTTCCATGTACATCAAATGATCATCAAGTATATGTAAATAATACAGTCAGCTGTAATAACCAGATCAACAATAACAAAACAGAACCCAGAACTCCTTTCAACAGAAAATTCAACCAACAGAAGATCTTAACATAGATACGCTGTTCTTCCCTTACTGGCCTGCGTCGCTACGCAGCTGACCTTCTGCTTCTCTGCGTATACCCGCAGATCTCGTTCTTCTGGACTGCGTGGCCACGCTCTGCTCCTTTCACTGAACAGCGTATAGTACGCACCCAAAAACAATATCGCGCCGCGTACTTCTCAGAAAGTACGCACCCAGAAGAATAATCGCGCCGCGTGCTTCTCAGAAAGTACGCACCCAGAAGAATAATCGCGCCGCGTGCTTCTCAGAAAGCACGCACCTGAACCACTGTCTCCCTGCGTACCTACGCACTGAGACTTCTCCACTTCTGCGTACCCACGCACATAGCCTTCGGCGCTTCTGCGTACCCACGCACTTAACCTTCGGCGCCTCTGCGTACCTGTGCACTGAACCTTCGGCGCCTCTGCGTACCTTGGACTAGGGCTGAAATAACCTCAGATGCTCAGATCTGAACTTGTGCTCAAGAGATCACCCTTCGCCAATTTGCTTCTGACTTCTCCTTTATAAATCAATCTTTTAAGAACCGAGAACCCAATAGATCAGATCTTAAGATATTCAAAGACACAAAGATACTCAAGCCAAATGATCTGCTTTATATAGGCTAGCTCTTCCTCAAATCAAGGATCATGGGGCTCAATAATAATAATAAAATAATCAATACCGAGGGCCAAAACCATGATAACCCAATATTGTTGGCTAAATACCACTGAGAAACCCCACGGGTGGGCGCTTATCTGCCTTGGAATGTGTGCACTGGGGTACGCACCCCATGAATGGGTGACCCGCGTATTTGGACGCGGTCCCTGCACGGTATGGCTGCGGGTACGCACCTCCTGAACTGTTTTCCTGCGTACTTCTTTATTTTCATCAAAATGAGAGCCATGCCATGGGTGTTGCCATCAAGTACAACATCTGAAATCATACCAGATCCATAATGCCAACAATCTCCCCCTTTGGACTTGATGGCAACCTCAAAATCTTCAGCTTCATTCTCCCCCTTTGACATCAAGGGCAAAGGGTTATGCTCCCCCTAAGAACATGCTCCCCCTGAATATGAACCAGATCTGCAATGAAGAACCATAATCCACCATGAAAGAGATAGAGACATATTGCAGCTACTTCCAAGATCTCTTCTTGCACATCCTCCATAATGCCAACAATGCATTATATGCTCCCCCTGAACCTGTACGGACAACCATCAAGAGAGATTCAACATGATGATGCATCAACGACCCCCAGCTTGTGCCTGAGGTATTCAAAGGCCTCCCTGGGCAATGGTTTGGTAATAATATCAGCAACTTGTTCCTTAGAAGGAACATACTCCAACTTGACCTTTTGTTCAAGAACTTGTTCCCGAAGAAAATGATATTTGATCGGTATATGTTTTGTCTTTGAATGCATGACAGGATTCTTTGAAGTGCTGATTGCACTTGTGTTATCACATAAGATGGAGACAGGTGGAGTACAATCAATTTGAAAATCCTGCAAGGTCTGCATCATCCAAAGGAGTTGAGTGCAGCAAGATGCAGCAGCAACATATTCTGCTTCAGCTGTAGATAAGGCAATCGAACTCTGTTTCTTGCTGAACCATGATACCAGTCTGGACCCCATAAAGAACGCACCACCACTTGTGCTTTTCCTGTCATCCACGCTTCCGGCCCAATCTGCATCTGTATAAGCATGAAGTGTAAGATCTGTATCTCTAGGATACCATAAGCCATAATTTTGAGTCACTTGAAGATATTTGAAAATTCTCTTCACTGC